>JAEIFV010000772.1:0-148336 GCA_018904265.1 Lordiphosa collinella
CAACTGCTCACGTAAGTCCCACCATTCCCTTCAGGTATAAGCAAACAGTGGAAACATAATTCACACTCCATGAGTACGGCTGCAAAGGAAATTCTCGGATACGTAATGCACCTCATAAAATAGGAGAACTATGCAGTCGGGAGCAACGCGAGCTATTAATACCGGAAGAGAGAATCCCCTTTTCAGAAGGAAGAAGAATTAGCAGGAAAGGCGCATGCGTGGGGAGGTCGAAGCGCTCTTCGGTATGAGTGAAACTCGAAAATTCTACCAAAAGGTTATTATTTCTTAAACCTGCTGGGAGGCGATGACGTACACAATGCCGCTCCGGGAAAAGTAGCGATACCACCTTTCGATGATACCCACCCAACATTTGGAAGATCATTTTGACAAAATCTGCTTGACGAGAGTTTTTCGAGCCCTTTAGATGATTAAAATAAGATTACTATCATGTGCGATTAAAAAGACTCGAAAATGGCTCATCCATTTGCTCAATATGCGTTTTATTAAAAAATGATTCGAAAAAGTCTCGCAAATGATTCGAAATTGATTCGAAACTGTTCTGAATAACAGTGTTTAAATCGACTCTTCAAGAATAGTCGCGACTAGGGTACCATTTTCCCCCGACAAGTATCATTTATGATCAGATAACGAGAGCATTTATGACTGTTTTAATCAGACCGAGGAATGTGATCAAAAAGTTCATAAAATGTTTGCTGGGTATGGAGATAGACCCACCGGACCATAATGAAGTCTGGTTAGCCATAAAATGGCTAAAAACAACAAATCAGCTGGAGATGATGAGTTGCCTGCTTGATTGTTCAAGGCTGGCGGCAAGGAATTGGTAAGGTGCATGCTCCAACTCCTAAGCAGAATTTGGTTCGATGAGAGCATCACCGAAGCATAAATATACTTTTTCCAATATAATAAAGGAGACCCTGCAGTTTGCGTCAGTCTTTTACCCTTTGCATATAAGGTTCCGTCATGCATCTTATGTGAACGTCTAAAGCCGAGAATGAACAAACTAATTGGACCTTATCAGCGTGGCCTTAGACCTGGTAGGTCCACCACAGACCAGATATTCACATTGCCTCAAATACTGGAGAAAACTTATTAGACAGATATCAACACCCACCATACTTGTGGACTATAAAGCCGCCTTAGACACTCCGACAAATTGTAACGAACTCTAGCCTTGGGTGGATGGGCTACGGCTCCGTAGAGTATTACAACTCTGGGGAGGATTGGCAATCCAAGATACTCAAGAACTAGGTGGATGCACTCCGTCTCCGTAGAGTATTAGAACTCTGGGGAGGATTGGCACTCCAAGATACTCAATAACTAGGTGGATGCACTACGTCTCCGTAGAGTATTGGAACTCTGGGGAGGATTGGCAATCCAAGATATACAAGAGCTTGGTGGATGCACTACAGCTCCGTAGAGTATTGGAACTCTGGGGAGGATTGGCAATCCAAGAGACTTAAGAGCTATGTGGATGCACTACAGCTCCGTAGAGTATTGGAACTCTGGGGAGGATTGGCAATCCAAGAGACAGAAGAACTAGGCTTATGCACTACAGCTCCGCAGAGTATTGAAACACTGGGGAGGATTGGCAATTCAAGAGACACAAGAAGTAGGTGGATGCACTACAGCTGCGTAGAGTATTGGAACTCTGGGGAGGATTGGTAGTCCAAGAGACACAAGAACTAGGTGGATGCACTACAGCTCCGCAAGAGTATTGGTACTCTGGGGAGGATTGGCAATCCAAGAGACACAAGAACTAGGTGGATGCACTACAGCTCCGTAGATTATTGGAACTATGGGGAGGATTGGCAATCCAAGAGACAAGTTACTACCATTACCACTTGCTAACTACGATGCTTAGAACTTTTGCTGGCTCACCTTTGCGCTTCGAGCTCTGGTTGATTCCGTTGATTCCGGTCTTATATATGTTTTGCTCGCGCTTAGCTCACGCCACCATGAGATTTTTTTAGAGTCGCCATCGATAACTATCGCTTATTTATCGGTATCGATCGAGGGCGCCAATTTGATCCGATGGGTTCTAATTCAAATTCAAACCTTCTTTTGGTTTTTGGTGTCTAGTTTTGGTATAGCAGCAACGTACGTTCGACTTTGCATGATGACGTTGAGAATCACAAAGCCCTCAAAATAGGAAAGAGCCTCTCCGAGCCATTTGATACCAAAAGAGGTTTCTGCTGATGCAGAATCTTTTACAAAGATGTAGTGTTACTTGCTTATGCCGATGATATTAATATTATTGGAGAAAACGAACGAGCAGTAAGCGGAGCGTTTTTAGAGATAGAGATGCAATCTAAGCTCATGGGCTTCGCGGTAAATGATAATCAGATGTTCTTATTATCAACGCGTTGAGAGTCTTGGCGTCTTGGATAATATGTTGCAATGGGAGACTGCAACTTCAAGGTTGTTAAGGATTTATTCTTTCTCAGAACGATGATATCCATCGACAACAACATCAGCTTCAAAATCCAAAGAAGAATCGCTCTTGCAAACTGATGTTACTACGGGCTCAGTAGGAAAATCACGAGCAGAGCCCTCTCTCGAAAAACAAAAATTGCGCTATGAAAATCGCTAATCATATCAGTCCTGCAATACGGCGCATAGGCATGGACATTAAAAGTACCGGGTGAGGCGGCTATCGGCGTTTTGGAGAGACAAATCCTTCGGAGGATCTATGGAGCTCTAAAATTTGGCGTTGAACTTTGCACCTGAATGAACCAGGAACAGTATGAGCTATATGGAAACACTAATATAGTCAAGCGCATAAAACAACAGCGGCTGCGCTGGATAGAACATGTTACTCGTACGGATGAAGAAGCTTCAGAAAAAAAGGTGTGCAAACGGAATGTAAATGAATTAAGGAAGACGGCAAGAAGGGGACGACCGAAGCTGAGATTGGGAGAGCAGGTTGAGAAAGATATTTTGAAGCTGGATTTGACCCACTGGTGGCAGCTCGCTCAAGACAGTGGCAAGTGGCGGAAATTAATCGCAGTGGCCGAGACCGTTCAACAGCTGTGATATTACTTTCAGGCCAAAGAAGAAGAAGAATATGTCTGTGATTACAAGATCAGGTGGTGTCTTCTTGATTAATTGAACCCACTTGGCATTAAGCAATCGGCACCAACTGCTAAAACCAGATCTAGTAACCGTTGATATGTTTGTCTCCTTCCATATAAGATTGTAAGGTAATTTGTTTATTTCATGGTTAAATTTATTTGAATTTTCTGTGTTTTTTTTTTTTTAATTTGTGTAAATGTATTGTGTTAGCTTTTTCTTGTAATCTATGACTGACCCCTCTAAGTTTTTTGGTCTCTTATTGTTGTAAAATTTCATAAAAATTTAAAACATAAAAAAACATAAAACATAAAATTTAGTCCTAAAAGGACCGTCCTAAAATCCCTTCTGCATCGCTCCTCTGACTTATAAAAACTCGATCTTTCTTCAAGTAAAACCGTTTCCCTTAAATTTTCATTCTATCGTTGCGAGTCTGGACTCTCCTGTTTTAAACAAAGTTTAATAGATCCTTGCGTATTGCGAGCATGTGCGAAGTACCTCACGCATCAAGAGTCCTCAGCACACTAAACGTTTTGAGGACTGAGCGAGAGCGCATACTCAGGCTTTGCCATACCTTGGTTGTTGTATCATGGGCGGGACCGAAATCACGAGTTCCCGAACACTAACTACCCGCTGCACCACAGCCGTCGAAGAACTCCGAATCCTGCTACCCAATGGCTGCACTTCCGTGGGATTTACAGATTATGGGGCACTGATAGTGGTGAGTAAGCATATAAGTGAATTCCAACGAACAGTTTACGAAGCTATTAATACTCTCTAGTACGGCCGATCAACGCTGTATCAACGTTCCGTCGACGATTTTGTGACTGTCATCGACACACCCGAATACCCCTCACAATGTATTTGACTGACGTATTTTGCAAGGTGATGTCCGCTTAATACGTCAACGGCTCTCCAGGCACGCTAGGTCGATGCAATGTCCCAAAATAAACTCCGATTTCCTTGAATATAATGCTGGGCTTACACCGCGTCACACTGTGACACTATTGTCTGTGACAATTTGTGACAAAGGTTGTCACAGGTATAGAGTATTTACATAGACGTCACATAAATTGAGTGTCACAGCGCTTTGAGCCAGTTGTAAAAAATCTAAAAATTTAAAATCAACTTCATATCAAGCAATAATTTTGTGATGCCAATGTCCATCGTAGGAGATATGCTTAAGTTTTACCCCTTACAAATCTGTGAAGTTTTAAATCCACCCCCGTAAACAAAATAAAAGCGCATGCTCCAAGTTATTTGAATACATAGAATTCAGACACAATTTTATTATACAGTCGCACATAGCAGAAAGTAGTAATGTCTTCTCTAAATAAAAATCGAGTGTACTTCCTAGTCTGTTATATTATTATTTTGATCGCTTTACTTTCATCAAAAGTTAATGCCGATGAAAAAAACATAAACAAACTTCTAAATAACCAGGTCATAGTCAGCAGACAGATTATGTGCATACTTGAAAAAAGTCCCTGTGACCAACTAGGACGACAACTAAAAGGTGGTGTAAAATAAACAAACAGTTCACATTTGTACCTACAATAATCGTATCCGTTCAAACTTTAATGTTAGCCGTAAAATATGTTCAATTTAAACGCATAAACTTAACAATATTGAGACAATTAAAAGAAGGGTCAAAGATTGCCTCTTTTTTAGCAAATAGTCAATCGCAAAAATTGGAGAGGTATCAAATGCCAAGAGCTCTAAGGTGCTCTAAGTATGTGTGTCATCCGATTTCTAAGTATGCATTTCTTTACTCATAGAAAACAAGTGTTTTAAGTTCCAAATATGCATGGAACTAGTAATAAAACCTTTAACTGAACTGTTAAATATTGATGCTTAATTATGTTTTTTATTTTGTATTCTATTTTCAGCTGCTCTTCCAGAAGTTATAACACGGAAATGTCGGAACTGTTCGCCACAACAAGCTCAAAAGGCACAGAAGCTGACAACGTTTTTGCAAACTCGATATCCAGACGTTTGGGCTATGCTAATCAGAAAATACCAGAATGCTTAAGTGGCTGAACACAAAATTAAATATACTAATTAATAATTAAACCATTTTTCATAATCATTATTGTTGTGTGTGGTTTAATGGTACTTATTCAAAATTCAGAATTCTGGGTTTTTACCACATCTGCTAAATACTACATCCCTGATCCGAATGTAAAAATTATGACAGTAATCTCATCAATCGCCGCTCCTATTACCAGCTCTCTATAGTATTCTCAAGCAAATTTAGCTTAAAAATATAAATGAAATAAACTTGAATTAAACATATACTCCCAATTAATGATTTGACAGTAAGTATAATACGAAAGATAACCAAGATACAAATGGAAGCAATTTAATACTGCTCACAGAAATGCTTACAGACTTAATTCCTTCAAAGTAAAGTAAAAGTACGAAACATATTTTTAGTCCAGCGGCTTGACTTGAGTTCATTTGCCCTTCAGTAAAGGGCAGCAAAGAAAGAAAAGCATTTGAACCCGTCCCGCCACGATAGCCAACCAAGATTTTGGATTGATCGAATCGTCCCGAAATCAAAGCTAACTTCCGATTTAGTGGATCTCATTTTCGCTCGAGTTTAACAGCAACAGCCAGAACTGAGAGTGGAAGAGTGAGCGCGAGTGTGAGCGCGAACGCACACATACACACACTGTCGGCGCTGCTGCGGATTTCCAAAATCCGAACGCCGCCGACTTGTGCTTTTGATCGAATGCACAGGCGAGGCAATTTAGGAAAACCTCGATGCGACAACTGCTGCTGCCGCCTCGCTTTTTTTAGATATCGTCAGTCGAAGCAGTGAAAAGTAAAAAGTTTGCGACTTTTGTTACTTCGAGCTGCAGCAATTTCAACACTGGTATTAACACCAACCTTGTCTTTTACAAAACATGTGGAGCAGCGAAAAACTGCATTAACAGTACATGGAAAAATTATCTTTGCAATTTAAAATTACCCATAAGCTCCAAATGGAAATTATTCCTTGCCATTCCACTCAACCTAATGTTGCACAACTATGGGGATCACAACGTTTTAAAGAAGTAAACAAACGATATGAAGCTTGCAAACATTACAAGGATTTTTAAAGCCAGATGAGCAGGCGCGGATCTAGGATTCGCCTTTGAGCCCCCCCAATCAACTCTCAAGAAAAATTTTTTAGAACGAAAAATGTTAATGTATTGGTGTATTACAAACAGAAAAGAAATAGAGAATTTCATGCTTAGATCAAGAATGTTCGATGTCAAAAGTACGGTAAGAGTGCAAATTCTTAATCCAAATTTCTTGATCTTATAATGAACTTTTAATCCAGAGTTTTTTGCTTAATGAGTTTTCAACTCTATTTTCTTAAACTCGCTTATTAGTTCCTGAATAAGAGCTAATTAAGCTCTATTAAAAGAACAGAATCCCTTCAAGAAGGAATACATTTTATCAGTGCTCAAATTACTCTTGAGAGGATAAAACTTCATGTACATTTCTTCAAACTTGATCCTGCCCAGTCCATTGTTGCAATACAATTTCAATTTTAGCTTGTATTTCTTTGTTAACGTTTCCCAACACTAACCCGTTGAGTCTGTGCTCAGATATACTAACATATACTTATCTTTATAGCAGAGAAAACGTTCGGGCAGCAGTTGCCTAAGTGGCAAGGATTGTCGAAAACAATTACAACAAAATTGCAAAAATCGGGGAAAAAAAACAATGCAATTTCTTCGAATTTATGTCCTTAGTGCCTCAAGTCTAGTATTGGTTATTTTTTAACCCTGAGTTCAAGCAATTCTTGTGCCACAAAACTATTTCTTGCTTTTGCTCGGTTTCGCTGTAATTGTTTCCGTCGTTCTCCTAAATTTTGGCACCTTACACAATTTTTTAACTGTGTTTTTTGTAGGATGGTTAAGTCCCTATATTCATAAATTTTAAAAATTGTCCTCTGAATCTCAATCTCAGAAAAGAAATAATGAAATCCAATAAGGTAGTCAATTGTGCACTGTAAAAAAGTTCAGTATGGCATTAAGAGCTTGTACAATGTACATACCTTCGTATATCGAAAGTGGTCTACTATATCCCCACCAGATGGAGAGAAACTAAAGTGATATTCAAACAGAAGGCTGGCAAAGCTTCACATGTGAAACCAAACGATTATATGCCAATAAGCCTCTCCTCATTTCTACTCAAAACTCTTGAGAGACTTATAGACGCTCATCTGAGGCAAAGGATAGATCCCTCTCATCTAGCACTCACACAACATACTTACAGCAAGGGAAGGTCTACCGAAACCGCACTGAACTTTCTGGTCTCAAGGATTAAAAGATCTCTTGAAGTAAAAGATTATTCTCTAGTAGCATTTCTCGACATTGAGGGATCCTTTAGTAGCGTCCAACCAAAAGCCATCACCACTACCCTGACATATGTGGTAGTAGAAGTGCCGCTGTAGAACATTGAATAAATCGGCTGCGGAACGCCCCGGGCCGAGCCCTCTCATCTCGGTTGTGCGCTTCTATACACGAAAAGGGACCCGTTAACGTCGAATCCGAACGGCAGTTTTGAGAGGCTTTTCATGGCTAATTACTGCAAGCTGGCGACAGAGGTGTGGCCGGTGTAAGTTTTATTCAAGAAACAACTTTTTCTTAGACGTTCCAGGAGGGACGACCCCGACCTCGCTCAGCAGTCGCGCACACGAACCGCTGAGCCACTCCGGCCACAGAGGTAAGAATCATAGACCAATTGCTAATTGCTTGGTGGTGCATCTGCTCGCAGATATGTTTACAGAGGCACTCCGCAAAGAGGCCTTCTTTCTCCACCCCAATGGGTTGTTACGGTTAACCAACTGCTGCAGCTTATGGAGGTGGTGGCTTACTCGGACGATACTGCAATTTTAAAATGTGGAATATTCCCACAGACGCTGTGCGACCTCATGCAAAGCGCATTGGGCGTAAACCCAGCTAAGATGGAACTAGTGCTTTTCACCAGGAGGTACAAAATTCCTGATCTTTTCCCTCCAAAGATCAATGCATTTGGAGACAATGTAAAATACTTGGGAGTCATTTTGGATAGGAAACTATTTTGGAATGACAACTTAAGCGAACGCCTAAGAAAGGCAACCATTGTCCTTTACTCGTGCAAAAAGGCCGTTTGCCGCAAATGGGGCTTTTCACCTTCCATAGTACACTGGCTTTACACAGCAGTGGTCCGCCCCATACTGCTCTACGGAGCACTAGTATAGTGTCCAGCGCTTGAGAAACAATCAGCCCTCAACAATCAGCATAAGGTACAAAAAAGTGAGGAAATTTGTATTAGCGGCGCTTTCCGAACAACTCCTACGGAAGCGCTTAATCCTATTTTTCACCGCCCTTTGGGGCTTTGCCAACTTGACAAGCCATTTTACTTTACTTACCACTTGACCTTATATCAAAGCAACTGGCTATAACAACAGCCTTTAGACTTAGAGAATCCGATGCCTGGAACGGGGGTAATTCGGGACACTGTACCATTCTCAATGACCAAACGAGTATACCGTTAAATACTGATTACTGTATACCACAAGAGACGTTCGTCAAATCATATCCCAAGTCGATACGAGCGGGACAACCTTCCCCATAGCAGAGCCAATGCCATCTACATCTACACCGATGGCTCGAAGCTTGACGGAAAAGTAGGAGGGGAAGTCTTCTCCGCCAACCTAAATCCAGGAAGCAGCCACCTACTTTAGCACACGTCTTCATATACTCAGACAGTCAAGCCGTTGACTCACATACCAACAATACTAAAACGCTTACTGAATGCCGCTTATCTCCAAATGAGATAGCACGAGACTTCAGTATATGCCTTATTAAGTGCCTGGACATCGCCACATAGAAGGAAACGAGTCTGCAAAAAAACTGGCCAGAATGGGTACCACCATCGAGCTCCTTTCAGAGAATGGCACAATAGGATAGGATGCCTACGGCAACATTTAAGCTCCACACAAAAGCTGAAACGCGTCGTCTCGCTGCGGATAGGTGGAAAAACCGTTCCTCCAGTGCGGTGGCGAGACTTACGTGGCCAACACTAAACCTAAAGTGTATCACCACGCTTTTAAGCGTCAGAAGGGAACACATATCCCTTCTGGTGGGAAACTTAACGGGTCACTGTCTTATCGGCAGACACGCTGCACGCCTAGGTGTCACTCACCACGATTTCTGCAGAAGCAGTACGCAGTACGAAGAAGAGAAGGATACAGAACAACTTCTTTGCCATTGCCCCGCCCTAACTAGAAGGAGACTTAGGACACTAGGTCAATCTCTCCTTCACAACCTCTCGGAAACATCCGAGCTAGAGATTCTAGCTCTAATAAAATTCCCCCTCAGTTGTAAAAAGGGTTAACAGGGACAACTTATATGGCATCGCAATGGGACCATAAAGGCCTAAGTGGGTCACAATCGCTTTCTGACAAGTGTACCGCAGGACCGCAGGTAAGTCATGAAGTCACACACTTTTCGCGAGATATTTTATATTTTGGAGCAATATTTGCTACCTTAAGCAAAAATTGGCCATAATTATTAAGTGAGTGCAGCACTAGTAATGTGAAAAGGTCTAATTTGTATTATTTTTTCTAAGACATATCTCTGTACCAGAGGTACACAGAGTAAAATAAGTTTGTGCAAAAGTATTTTACAGCCAGAAGAAAGCATGTCCGACCCTATAAAGTATAAATATTCTTGATCAGCATCAACAGACGAGTCGATAAAGCCATGCCCGTCTGTCAGTCCGTATGAAAAATTGAAAATAAACTTGATCTGCCTGCAAGTATAAGAAGTTTTTGTCCCATACATGTCAAACCTCTATCTCTTACCATCTCTGAGATCTGTTCGTGTACCCTGGTACGGAAAAAACCAAAAACCACGACACTGCGGTAGTGGTTCCACACAGTTTTTGAACCACCGGTCGGAAGTTTTGAGAACTGAACCGCGGTTTGTCGGCAGGTTCGTTTTAATTTATTATAAATTAAGAGTCCAGTTTCGTTCGAAAATATCCCGTCTTTCCCAAATCAGCGCGGAGAACGAACTTACTTGGAGAGAAATCTGTCAACCAACCCAAAGCCCATCTAACACACAACCCCATATTTTCTGTCTTTGAATTACGTTAGTTTAGAAATGAAGAACGTGTCTAGTATCGCTAATTTTCGCCGATTAACCTTTAAGCCGACTAGGATAACTCCTAATTTGAAATCTGTTCGGTATTTTTTCAGACTTTCGCTGGCAGTTGAATTACCAATCGTTTCTTTCAGATCGTCTTTATTCCCAAGTCCAGCCTTAAAGCTTTTCTAAAGTATAAAGTCCCAGTTGGCCCCAGTCGCGCGGAGGTATTTTTCCCGAGTTACAGCAGTCCGAACGTTTCAAAACTCCATATTCATCCACCTAAGGCCTTTCGAGATATCGTCCAGTATCCTATCTACAACCCCCCCACACCAAACCTCCTAGTAAAAAAAAGGGATCTTACCCATAGGTAACTACATCTTATTTGGCACCTTACTTACATCGCAGTAACTAAGCAATATCATTTCCACTGCTAAATTTTTGTGTAAATAACATAACTTCCACATTTAACTTAGCAGTACTTCTCATCTCGGTACACGCAAAATTTTATTGTAAATTTGAGCATAATTTTATTTCTGCTTTATTTCTATCATTTTTTAATGAAAATTTTCCTTTATCTTCATTGTTCCAAAATTTCTTTGATTCACTCTTCTTGTGGTTTCCAAGAATATGATCTTGCAGACCATGGAAAAGTTTTCCCTCTTGATTTTTTGTAGCTTTCAGTTTGATTCATCATCGCATGTCCGGCGTTTACTTCACCTAAACTTTTGAGAATTGGGCCTAGCACAAACAGTCCAAATTATCGAAAGGCTGGCATTGATTGCCGACCGTATAGAATTCGTTGTCGTAAGCACCCGGTAAAAATATAAAATATTGAATAAACACAAAAGAATATGCATTATTTTTGTATATTTTTTGTTTCTCTTAATTATGTACAAAGCTTAAATATGAAGTCAAATATTGACGTAGACGAAGAGACATTTACGTTAAGGTTTCTCCTTGAGTGACACAAGCTTCTAAATAGTCAATACGTCGTTCTAATGTTGTAAGCTTTTCATTGAGCACAGCCAAACGGGATCGACAGGACATATCTAAAATGAGAAAAAAGATAGTTGCTTTATAAAGGTTTAAGTTTATTTGGATCTGTTTCCACACAGTAGGGACGTTCGATGTTGCAAAAAACTGAAAGATGTACATTACTATTGCTAAGGCGCATGATTTAAAGCACCACTAGATTGGGATTTTTTAAAATAGATCCTGTTTCCTTGGGATATATTTTTTGACAATAAATCAATATCAGATATTTTAAGATGGCTCTGACTTTGGTAATTAAACGGGACTAAACGCAGGCAATAGTTGTAGAAATCTCTAGAGTAGTCAAAAAATATCAAAAATTATAGGGACTCAATGAGACAATTTGCAGGTGATACCAAAGTAAATGATGTATTGTTGCGGAAATTGAATAAGAATTCCAGATTATTTCCTCCTTTAGATTATCATTTTTTTCAATTGATGGTTAGTGGACCAGCGCATACGTCAAAAAAGGTTCGAAGATCCCCAAAAGAGAAATACCATTATATTTAACGCGTAATCTAAGTGCCGTTTTCTTATGTTCCTCTTCTTGCAAATCAGGGTGGATTTTACAACTTAGATTTGCAAAAAACAGGAACATGAGAAATCGGACCCTAGTCCGCATATACACGACAATTTGTCCTTCATGAAGTTTTTGGTTATAAGGAAGTGGTGTGGAGGGGTAATCGAAGATGGCAAAACTTCAGGCCCAAGCTGTGTCAAGATGTTCTAAGATCAGCGGTGGGCACCCACAAGCAAGGATTTAGATTTGGGGGCAAAGCCTTAAATTGTGCCAAAAGGTATTATTGGGACAAAGTTGCCATTATGGACATCGAAGTATGCCAAATTTTGTTTGCTAAAACCCGCGGTATACATTATCTTTTGCGGTTTGCGACTCGGCTCTGTATTTTCAAATGTACACTGGTTTGTGGCTCGGCTTACGAGCACGAATTAGCTGTACGTTCCGGTTGGGTTCGGCTTAGAACCGGTTTGCATCCCAATAAAAGACAACAATAACCTTATAAAATTTCCTTTCAAGGTGTTAAAACTATAAATTACTTAAAAAATGGATACCGCTCTAGAGTCAGAGTCTCTGGATTTTTGCTCTTTTATTAGCGTCCAAGCCCAACCTGAATCGAAGCACAAAAAAACTGAAAAGTTATCGGTTCTAACCAAAAACCCGTCAGTTGAGCTCAGTACCGAATCAGTATTGAAATCAGCCCTGATTTGGAACTAAAAACATGACTGCCCTTACTTGCTTTGCATACTTGGTGAAGAATTTAATGCAGGCAGCGCATTCTTTCAAGAAGTTGATTTTTTAGATATGAATATGAGCACTGAATATCATGGGTAATGAACATCTACTGGAATCACTCATAAATTGAAATGTATTTCTAATAATTATGTCTTAATTCAATACAGAGAGAAAGTTTTTAGCAAACAATGTTCAGGTTTGCACTTCGAATAGCTTAAATAGCTAAGCAAAGCTTAAAAATAGGGGAAGTTAACTTCGGATCGGCAAAAGTTTTGTATAGTTTTTCTCACAAGAACTAGTTTTCGACCGATCGTTCCTATGGCAGCTATTTGCTAAAGTCATCCGATTTTGACCAAACTTTGTAGAATCGTGTGGGAGCAACAAAAACATGCTAATTTTGAGGACATATTCATTGAAAACAAAAAAGTCTTTCTAACTAAGACTACTTTTCAGACTCAACTTTGCTATGAAAGCTATACTATATAGATGTCCGATGTCGACCAAATTTGGTGAAATCATGGAAAAGCATAGTAAACTAAGAAATACGAAGTTTGGAGTCGTTACAATCGAAAACCAAAAAGTTTTTCTCACTTAAACTAGTTTTTCGACCGATCGTTCTTATAACAGCTATATGCTATAGTCATCCAATCCGGCCGGTTCCGACAAATGTGCAGAGTATTTGTACCAAAAGACTTCGTGCAAAGTTTGGTGAGGATAGCTTTCAAACTTACGGAGGAGATAGCACGGACAGGGCTAAATCAACTCAGCTCGTCATGCTGATCAAGAATATATATACTTTATATGGTCGGAAATGCTTCCTCATAGAAAGTTACAAACATCCGGACAATTTTATAATACCCTCTGCTAGGGTATAAAAATAGGGGAAAGTTAACTTCGGCTCGGCCGAAGTTTTTTATACATGCAGCTTCCATTGAAAACAAAAGAGTTTTTCTAACTAAGACTACTTTTTGGACCTTACTTTTCTATGGGATCTATACTATATAGATGTCTGATTTCGACCAAACTCGGTGAAATCGTGGAAAAGCATAATACACTGTTAATTACCAAATTTGGAGGCGATCCCATTTAAAACAAAAAAAATTTCTCACTAGAACTTCTTTTTCAATGATATCTTGAAAAAACGAGCAGCTAAGATTGCTCTGAATACAGTTTTCTGATCTATAATCAAACTGAATTCACAGTTTATGACGTCATTTTAGTCAAACCTAAATGATGTTGAGTTTAAATGCAGAGAAACTGTCAACTAGTTCAACTAGTAACAAAAAAAAAAACGCCACGCCTAGTTATAAAGCAACTAGAATTTAACTGGTAGCAAAAAAATAGATTCGGGTGTGTTGGCAACCGCGCGCGGCGATGGCAGCTTTTGGTGTTAGTCAAAATCATCGACCCGCAGCTCAGACGCTGAAGTAAAGTGAAAATTAAAATCAATGTAGGAAAACAAGGAAACAGGTTACGCCGAGTTAAGCAAAGTCGATGTGATAGGAAAAGTTTTTGTATCAGCGAAATAATGTGACGTGGATGTATGGATTTGTGAAAAACTTAATACAACAACAGTAAGGAAAGGGCCCAGTCATAAAGCACACACTGGCCACGATAAAACGGAGCATTGTGTCGGGGACAATTGACCTTTTACTATGACATGCCTGTGTTATATAGACGACTTCAATACATTGATTTGGATACGAAGTGCAACCAGCTGCGAGTTTTTAGAGACTGGTATACTTCTGTTATCAAACTAGACACTTTCTCTGCAGGGTTGTTATTGTCGTCTCTCGACAACGTTTCCACTCAGACTGTCAAAATAAGGCCCCTTGAAAGAGGGCAGCTGTGTTGAATACAACACCTTAATTGAATACACCTTGGTCCGAGGTAGGAGCAAGCAGTCCAGAATCGTTCAGATCATATTGAACAGACATTGGAATTTTTGTGTCTGTGCGCAGACTTTTGCGGTTAAGTGTACGTGGAACCGGTAGGCATTGAGATAAAGTTAAAAAATACATATGTATTCATTCGTAATAATAGGACGCTATTCTTTACTATAGCACTATGAGGCCACCTTGGCTAGTCTTTCAGGAAAAAACAAAATTTAACATATTTACATTTATATGCGTGTAAACATGTTCTTACATACACACATAAACGCGATTTAGGTGGGGCATGTCTAATGAGTGTTCCTACCAAAAGAGTTCAGGAAATCCGTAATACGCTTTATGCTTGCGGTAATGACTTCAATATACTCTCTGTTTGCCCAGTCCTGGTGAATTTGTTTTTGAATTGCTTCTCTGTGGGCTCCACTCATTTTCGGTTTTTAATTTGGTTGCAAACTTGTATTTGTTTCTACTTAATTGTCAGTGTGACCTGACTTATTGATCTTCTAAAATACCTAACATTTTTGTTTACACTTGCACAATAATAATTCAATTCCATTCTAACAATTTCTGCTGAAGTGGAATTGGGAAACCGTCTGGAGTTTTTCTTAGTTTCGATTCTAATGCGTTCCCTTAAATATTTGTTTATTTATCCAAATCAATTGTGTAAGATTTAGAAATCAGCAGCTTTAAAATGAAATACATTTATGTCAATTGCTATATATGGACATTTATACAGAAAGGTCAACTGAAACCAAAAATTTAAAGATACTTTATTTGATCACATTTTGATAGGAAATCAATCAAGTTAAACTAGTGTAAGCCAATTTTACATTTATTCAAAACCCATTTCGAGATTTTCAAGACCAAAGTCGCTCAATCACACTTTTTCTGATTGAATTTTGCTCTTTAAAATCATTCTAAGAATACATAAGAAACCATAAAAAACTATGTGATTTCCATTAACAGTAAGTTTTTGCCTTGCTTATATAAAAGAATCCACAAAAATAATCATAGAGAAAAATTTTTCACATAACGTATGTCACGTAACGTAGCATAGCAAAGGGGAACAGCCATTTTGTTGCATTCACTTTGATGAAATTCTGGTCTAGTTTTGTCCACTGATTACAAAACTGGTCTCGGTTTGGCTCCATCAGCTTTTGTGTTAAAGATATGGCGGAAAATGTGTTTTGCATATTTTTCGCTTTGAAAAAATTATGAGCAAAAATATCTGCGTTTATAAGTCTTATGCGACAGAATTCATATCAATGCAGACAAAAAATATCAAGCGAGCAGCATCAGCAAGCCCGAAGGTGTCCAAACTGGCCTTTGAAAAGAGTTATTCATAAGTTTTTGGCCAATATTTCAAATTTGATCGTCATGTACAGGCCAGAGTTGAATTTAAAGTTAAAAAACTTTAGCATATAGCCTATAGACTCTTCTATTTTCACAACTTTTGTTCCATTTATAACGGCTGAATGGACAAAGCTACAGGCGTTTAGTCCCGAAAAAATGAATTAAAATGTATGACATGCCAATTGTTTGTTTTCCTTATAACTCGACTATCATTTATCCGATCTTTACCAAACCTTTGGCGGATCGATAAATATTTATTAGTCAGTATTTATTATTCAAAACTGGGAGATCTAGCTTATTTTCGCCCCATACCTCATATCTTCCACAGTTTTGAAGATAGATGGTTCGTACCTTCTAGACATATGTGGTAATCAAGATTATAAAGCGATCCGCCAAAGGGGTAAAACTATCAATCAAAAAATTCACGGCGTTCATCCATGGTTTCTTTTTAAATGGATTTTGAAAATTGCTGTTTTGCACCAAAATTATGCTTATGTTTTTCTTCATATGTCATGTGTCATATTTTTTTCATATGTGAACGACTTAGTGACGATTTCGCATCTTTTTAATTGAACTATCACATAAACTATTAATTAATAAAGTAAATTGTTTACTTGACACTTAGCAGCTATGTAATAATAATAATATTTTGGCTTGACTCAGCCCTTACCCTTAGAATTTAACTGCAATAGCATTTGAAGGTACCTAAAACAGACCAATAGCAAAATAAGACTTGATGTATTTGGTCTAATTGACATAGATGAGGATTTATGATTTGAAATTATGTTAATACATTTGATGCCAAAATGTTTAAATTTGCCCTTTACATCACGCTGTTTTTTAATGTTGTTTATTTAAGCAGATTATAGATAGATAATATTAACCTCCTTTAAAAAAACTAAAAAAAAAAAATATTTGACTTTGGCTTTGGTATTCTTGTGGCCAATTCTCAGTTATTTCTCGTCAAAAGTTGCAAAGATTTGGGAGAATTTTGAGGACACCCGGTGTGAAGCCAATATGGCTAATATTGCAGCAGAATCAGTACCACAGCAACACCGAGACTCCAAATCTCAGCAATTGACAAGCGAACAGAGAAACGGAATTCTGCAGTTCCTGATTGTCAAAAAAGGCAACAATTTGCGTAGAGGGGCTATAAATAAAACAGCTGCTTTATTTGATGTTTCAGGACTGACAGTTTTAAAAATTTGGCATAAGGTACATACACAGTATCAGTCTGGTGCACTCAGTCCGATGTTTCAGCGAAATTTCATATGTTTATCATATTTTGGAACGAACAAAAATGAGAAAAGTGTGTAATATATGGGAACAGAGGTAACGCTTCAACGCAATATTGATGATACATGCCAAGTGTTCATTAAATTTATCAAGATATCCAAAAATATCAACATCTTTCAGATCGTAGGCCTATAACATATAACTGCCATACTATTTAATATTAAGAAATGAACATTTTTATCAAATTGTTATATAATCTCTTTTCCCTATTGTTCCAAACTTCTAATTAACTAATTTTTTAGCGAAAAAT
This sequence comes from Lordiphosa collinella, assembly GCA_018904265.1. NCBI lineage: Eukaryota > Metazoa > Arthropoda > Insecta > Diptera > Drosophilidae > Lordiphosa > Lordiphosa collinella. The sequence continues at coordinate 17,299 of JAEIFV010000772.1, forward strand.
TGATCAAATCAATTAGTAGATGCAAGCTAAACTAAGATATACGTTATTCAATTTGGAAATATCAATCCATTTTTCCCACTATTTGGTTTTTTCCAAACTTTTCATTATAATTCTTTTCTTATCATATTTAGTCTCTTATTAAATAAAGCTTTTTAGTTTTTAAAATAAAAGAATTAAAGATTTAAACCGTGTTTGTTTGGCAACCGTGCCGCACGCAGGCGGCTTCCACTCCCCGCTCATTGAACAGCCAGCCCAGCAACTCCGACCAAAACACCAACACGGGACAATCCAATTCTTTTCAGTCCCAGTCACATAAATTAAAAGATTAATCACAAAGAAAAAAAACCAGAAAATTTTCGGACCCCTAGACTGATTTTCAAACCTAATTCTTTGGCAGCTAAAGCTGCAAACTAGGAAATGAAGAAGCAAAAACGAAATCAGTCTGCCATCCATCAACATTGTTTTCCACTAAAACTATTCTCCGCTAACCACGGCATTGATTGAAGACTCGTGGTCGTCTTTCACTACGGCTACCGCCTCCTCGTCCCTATTTGCGTATGCTCACGAACACTAATACCCATCCTCACCCTGTTAATGTTTTTGTGGTTTTCGGGATAATTTTAACGGTAAAAGACTTTGTGCTTAACCCAGAAAATATTTATTCGGTTCTCAAAGGACTTTCTGCACAGTTTTTTTGTGCAAAGGGACCTATACTAGAAAGTTACCTTAAAATTTTAAATTTTTTGAGCACAGGACCGAAATATTTAAAACTAATATCAAAGCTTTAAATACTAAATTTTGTTATTTTTTTGTTGAATAACTGAGATTTTTATTTAAAGTGGTCAACTCTGGCGTTGAATGACAAACAGCAAAATCTAAAATCAATGTGCAACAAAAGATGTGGTGTAGTACAGGCCGGCAAAGTAGTTGAGAAGTGTTCTGTTCCCATTTCGTTCCGATTACTACAACTGTATTTGTGTTTGTATGATAAATATACGCTTCGGTGTCAAGTAATTGTCGTATTTTTCCATTTTGTAAACAAATAATGGATTTTATCGACGATTTTATTGAAGAATATAAGTGCAATCCTTGCTTGTGGAAAGCAGACTCTGCCGATTTCCGAAACAGAAGCAGGCGGCACGAAGCATACATGAAGCTAATCGATGTAGCGACCAAACACGGCGAAGTCTACAACGTCGAGAGAACCAAGCAAAAGATAAACAATCTGCGCTGTGCGTTTCGCCATCAGTTGAGAAAGTATAACGAAGTGAAGAAGAAGGGCGAGAAGTACGAGCCGTACTGTCCGAAGCGGAGGTACTTCGAATCTCTGATGTTCCTGAAAGACGAAGAGATTCCAGATAAGAAACCCAAGCGAGAAGAGGTGCCACAACAGCAGCAGAGCTACGCCGAGAGCACTGTGAACCTAGTGCAAAACGACAATTGTGAGGAGTTTTCCGATGCTGAGAGCCTGCCCAAGCAATGCAAGACGGACAAATCGCCCAGTAACAGCGCCAACGAGTTCTGCGCCAACTTGTTTGAGGAGGCGCCCGGCGACCCGATTATCAGTATTCAGAGTGTTCAGAGTGTCAACCCCAACCACCACAGCAATAACAACCATGCCTCAAGTAGTCTATCCATCAAGGAGGTTGATCTCTTATTGCCATCCAAGAACGGAGGTGTGTGCGAAAGAAGGAAGTCCCTGCCAGACTCGTCCATTGCGTCCAGTTTGCTAAGAGCCAAATTCAGTTCATCCACACAAATCGCGCTTGCTGAATGCAGGGACAAGCGAGTGGCTGCTAGTCAGCCCCTTGTTGTCAACCCGAGCAAGATCAATCGCAAGCGCTCATCGTCCGTGTCATCCCAGGTGTCCGAAGATAACGAGGTGCCGGTTGGAAAGTTCAGAGCAGACATATCCACTCTGGATTTTGAACGGTTGTTCTCCCTTGCGCTGAAGACTGCCGACAGCCACATAGATGACAACTTCTCGAATTTCGGGAAAATCATTGCCCACAAACTGCGGTCCATGGAGTCAACCCAAGCAATATACGCTGAGAAAATCATTGCCGATGTGCTCTACCAAGGGCAGATGAAAATGCTGTCTACGCTAAGCACACATCACTTCTTAGGCGCCGATAATGCATCCGTTTATGTTGAGAATCATAGTAAATGATTGTTCCCCGCAGTAGTTTAATAGTAAATTTAATTTATTGTAAGAAATAATATACATTCAAGTGAATAACCAAGTCTTAGTTTTCTCTTTGCATCGAACATGTTGGCAACTCACAAGCTTATAAAATCGTTTTTGCAACGTTCATAATGAAAAGATTAGAAGATCTTAAACTTATATATCAATTCTCAATCAGAACTTACGCGATAAAGCAAAAAGGACAGAACTTAAAGCTTATTTAGAACGAATTTAAAAAGTAGATTTTATATGGTGAACTTCAAATTGCAGTCAAGCAATACAATCTTGCCTAGAATCCAAAATTCAATCAACATTTGAATTTCTTTAAGGGTACTGTATACCTTCAGGTGCCATTTTTAATAGTATGCTAAAAAATTAAATTAAACAAAAACTATAAGTGATATGGGGTGGCCTATTTAAAAATTGGAATTTAATTTTGCTATAAAAAAGCGGCTCGATATTTTTCAAAGGTTGAACATTTGTTGGAAAGGTTGGTTCATTTCATTTATTTATGAAAAACAATTTCGGTAAAATGACCACCACGGCTGACTTGGAAGTAGCCCATTCGATCCACCCAATTTATTCGCTTTGCTTTTTCATTTTATATGAATCTATTTTCCAAAAAAAATACTTTTCAATCTCAGCCTTCAAAAATCTTTTTTATCTTGTTATCCTCCTCGGCCGTCTTTATCTGTACTAGGGCCTCTTAGTTTAGAACAAGAAAAACTCGGGATCTGGGAATACGGTGGCTGCGGCATCATTAGTGTGTTGTTTTTGGCCAAAGCCGCGAAACGTGAGGGGTATCGTTACCACATCCGGGTTTCTGGTTCTCGGATTGAAACCAGTAATATTTTTTGACCGTTCTTCGCTGGCAGACAAACCACCCACTAAATCGAAGAAAACTTCAGAAAACTTTCAATCGACCGACTTGGGCTTTCGGTCTTGTTCGCGATTCCTTGAGTGATTGAGCTTTGTTTCCACGTCATAACATAAAAGATTCGTACAGTTAGACCCTCTGGGCAATTTGGTCTCGCGGCAGTTTAACTCTCATTAGTGCTCCAATTGAGGTAAAATCGAACGTCACGCACTGCGTCAACAATTAATGAACATTCAAATGGCCGGCTTGTCGGCATAAGTGAGACATGAGTAGCAACATAACGCCGCAAAAAACGAAATTCGAGAACACGTAACCCGCGAAAATTCAAAATTCGCGATATTTTTTGAACACACCTCGTATGTCAGCAATAGCAACTCGAATGTCGTTCTTCAACTCATCAATTGTTTAAGGATTGTTTGCATAACATTTGTCCAAAGATAATAGTCTAACGGTGTCAGATCACAGCTTCTTGGCGGCCAATTCACATCTCCATATTTGCTGATTACGCAGTTCAACAAATAATGGGTACATGCGGGCTGGGAATGAAATTGATACCGTTCGATGGAGGTTATCGAGCTGAATACAAGTCGGTTTTCAAAAATTTATTAAAAAGACATCTTGAACCGAATGATACTCTTGAAAATTTAAATGCATAGAGGGAACAATAACACGGTGTGACAGTAAAAAACTTCAGGGACGCGACATAGTGTAGGTTGTAGATATAGTTAAATGTAACATTGTGGCATACCACAAATTTTTCGTGCACATCAAAATTTTGAATAACGGTTAAAAACTCGTATTTTCGATATTGAAATTGTTCAAAAATCATATGTCTTAAGCTATGCATCCTATAATAGTTTGTAAAGGGTGATTTTTTAGCTATTATCTTTTTGGCAACACTGGTTCAAACAGCTCACGCACGTTTCGTGTTTTGTTTCACTGTCAAACATCTTCAGTTTGGTCTATAATTTAACCATGAATCGTCTTACAAACGAACAACGCTTGCAAATTATTGAATTTTATTATCAAAATGCGTGCTCTGTTAAGAAAGTAAATCGCGCGCATCTTGCATTTTATGGTAAGTTTAATCGACCCACCGAAGCGGCTATTCGGGCTATTGTGACTAAATTTCGCACCAAATTTACATTGTAAATAAAATAGCGCAGCTGTATCGGCCAGTGTTAATTATGACTGATGATGATTCGTCGCCGTTCGCAGCCTCTGTTACTCAAGTGAATGGGCTCTTGGAAAGTTGGCCGAAAATCCACTTTTTTACCGATAAATTGTGTTAAGCAACGAAGCTCATTTTTGGCTCAATTGGTACGTAAATAAGCAGAATTGTCGATTATCAGCCAGAAGCGTTGCAAGAGCTACCAATGCATCCAGATAAAGTCACAGTTTGGTGCGGTTTATGAGCTGGTGGCATCATTGGACCGTACTTCTTCAAAGATGACGCGAATCGTAAAGTAACTGTGAATGGTGAGCGCTACCGTGAGATGATATCTAACTTTTTTTTGCCCAAAATGCAAGAGCTTGACTTGCATGACATGTGGTTTCAACAAGGCGGTGCCACATGCCACACAGCACGCCCAACAATAGACTTATTGAGAGGCGAGTTCGGTGATTTTATTTCACGTTCGGGACCGGTCAATTGGCCGCCTAGATCGTGCGATTTAACGCCTTTAGACTATTTTTGTGGGGCTATGTTAAAGCTCATGTCTATACAGACAAGCCCGCTTCAATTGACGCATTGGAAGACAACATTGAAGCATTTATTCGTGAGATACCGGCCGAAATGTTGGAAAGAGTATGCCAAAATTGGACTAAGCGGATGGACCATTTGAGGCACAGTCACGGTCAACATTTGCATGAAATAATCTTCAAACATTAAATTATATGGACCGTACTATCGATTCAAATAAAGATTTCATGCATTTTTCTGAATTTTATGTGTTTTTTTTTTAAAACTTTCCTATAGCTCTTAAAAAATCACCCTTTAATACGTCTTTGGAAAGAGAAATGTAACACCTTTCAAACGGTGTATTACATTGCAATCTGGGATAAAAATTGAGGAAGCTACATGAAAAACAAATCGATTTTTTCAGTTTTTTGCGACTTCACCGTACTTAAAATGAATGAAGAAACATTTAAATAACAGTATTTAATTTTGGTATGCAGTTTTAAATGACATTTAATTTTGCTTCTTCTGCATTTTAAAAACAAGTAGGAAAGTCGGCCAAGACGGACTATATACACTCTGTACCCACAATAGTGTACGCTCAGTGTAATTTTAGATACTGCAGTAGCAGCGCTGCTACTGCGCTGCAGCAGAGAAGTCTCTTTTGCTTATATCTCGACTATCGTACATCCGAACTTTACCAATCCTTTGGTGGAACGATAAAGAATCTCGATAACTAAATATGTCTAAAAAGTACGAACCTTCTATCTATAAAACTGCTGGTTTTTTTCTAAATTTAGGGGTTGGCAAAAACGCGCCCGGCGTGGCAAAAATTTAAAATAAACTTGATCTGCCTGCGAGCATATGAAGCCTGTGTTCCATACATTTCAAACCTCTATCTCTTACCATCTCTGAGATCAATTCATTCATATGGACAGACGGACGGACAGACAGACGGATATGCCTATACAGTACTTATTCTAAAAAAAAATTATTCGAGAATTTACTCTAAAAACTCAACAATTTTAAGGTTGACAGTGATATAATGGCGCGACTCATCAACATATTGCGGAAATTTCATTATCCGAAGAACTTTAATAACTTTGTTAGTTATTGACCAATTTTAGAAAATGGGCACACGTTTTAGCCGTAAAGATGTGTTCTTTTTAATAAAACAAATTTAAGGGTTTTCAAACCAAATAGTGGTCAAAAACGTCACCAAAGTCAACAAATTGTAAAAATAGTACAATTGGTTTACCTAGCAAATACTTCAAGATAGGAAACGATACCTGTTAAGTCAAAAGACCTAAATTTCTTCTTTCCAAAACCGGTAAGAAAATGAAAATCATTGGATATATGACGAAGTTATAGGCGTGCAAGTGAGTGCTTGTGCAAAAAACGGGGTTTCTACCATTATTCAAAATTTCGATGTGTACCAAAAAATTCTAGTATCCACAAAAATCTACTCAACTCAACAACACTACAACCTACGCTATGTCCCATCCCAGAAGTTTTGTTTTGAGTTTTTTTTTATCACACCGTGAAATCATTGGCCGGCAGTAAACCAAATTTCTGGTTGTTGGACCAGGATCCATAAATAAATTAAAAAAGATACACAATTTACATTTTCTGAACAAACATCCAAAATAGCTGTGTGTCAGCAGGGTCTTTTTAAAATACGTGTCTAAATTTTTTAAGATTAATAAATTTGCCTTTACAAATAACATGTGGTACACAAGATTTGTCCAAATTGACCATTTTACTCCCAAAGAACCTTTCGTAAGCCGTTTAAAAAGGTTACTTAATGGCCTCTCTCTGAAACTTGGGTGTTTATCTTGCGGTGAATTTAAGACAACTTTAAATTTTAAGACAATTAGACACTGATTTTAAAAAGACTCTACTGACAATCAGCTAATTTAGGTTAATATACAGGAAAATATAAATGATAATGGACCAACAACCAGGAATTTGGTTAATTGCCGTCCAAAGATTATAGGTCCCTCTATGCTTCTAAATTTTCAACCGTATCATTCGGTTCAAGATGGCATTATAAAAATTTTTTTGAAAAGTGCCCTTTTAGGCGTTTTTAACAACTTTGACCACTGATTTCACTAAAACTTGCCGTGCTAGAGAGCTTCTGGAAATTGACTTGTTCACCTTGTAACCCTCTGTAAAACAGTAATAGTTTCATTCGAGTGCCAGTGATGACCCAATATTTGTTAAGCTGTGTTATTTGATTTTCGAAGATAGGGCGCAGAAGTACGATTTTGGCGTGCGCTGTGATGCACGTAGCGTCGTCTTGTTGAAACCAAATGTCGTCCAAGTCTTCCGCTTCAATTTCCTCGAAGAACCAATCACTTAACATTGTACGGTAGCGCGAGTTGACGTCGATGGTTGTTTTCGCACATTTTCAGCAACCGCAGCAATGTTTTCTGTCGAGCGCACCGGACGAGTACGTATGTACACGGGTTGGTTTATCCACCAACATTCCAGTTTCACGAGCTCGCTTCACGAATTGTTTCAAATTTCGCACATGAACGAGGACTCACCATTTTGCAAATATGTTTTTAATATTTCCCAACTTTCTTTAAGCGAATAGCGACCCATTTCGTAAATGTCAAAGTTTTTACTAAATGTTAGTCGCTTTCCGAATGACATTTGACGTTTTTAAAGTCAAATTATGAATAGTTCAAATTCCAAACACTCGATGAACCACCGTGTATTAACAAGCGGTTGTTGTTGTATTTCGGTTCAAAGTTCGCCAAAAATTTAAAATATTTGTATAAATATAGTTGACAATTATCTGTCAACATTAAAATTTAAAAAAAAGCTAAAGTGAACTTCGGCTCGGCCGAAGTTTTGTATACCGTTGCAGTTTGTTTTTCTAAATAAGACTTCTTTTCGGACCTTACTTTACTATGGGAGCTATACTACATAGATGTCCGATTTCGACCAAATTTAGTGGAATCATGGAAAAGCATAACAAACAAAAAATTTACATTTTTAAAAGGCGATTCCATTTAAAACAAAAAAGTTTTTCTCACAAGAACTTCTTTTTCGACCGATAATTCCTACTGCAGCTACAAGGTGAGCCAAAAGAAGTCACCCGGGCCAAAAGAAGTCACCCTATTGGAAGATGCTCTTATTTTTACAAATAGCCGCCAAAGTCAGATCTGTTTTGACATTTGTGGCCTAGACAGACGTATAGTATATATAATATTTACCTCTTTTTTGGCGGCTATTTGTAAAAATACGAGCATCTTCCAATAGGGTGACTTCTTTTGGCCCGGTGACTTCTTTTGGCCCAACCTTGTATATGCAATAGTCACCCCATTTTGACAAAACTTTGTAGAATTGTGTAAAAATGTATATAATAAATATAAGCCAACGTAAGGGATGTTTCCATTAAAGACAAAAAAGGTTTTCTCACAAGAACTTCTTTTTCGACCGATCGATCCTATGACAGCTATATGCAATAGTCATCCGATTCTGGCAAAACATTGTAGAATTGTGTGGGAGCATATAAAACAAATACATGCCAATTTTGAAGACATTTCCTCAGGGATGCAAACCGGTTCAGAACCGAACCGAGCCAAACCGAACCGAACCGCTTTTTCCAGCTGGTTAACCGAACCAGCTTCCTTTCAGAAATGCTGAGCCGAACCGAAAACCACAAAGAAAAACGGTTCGGTTTGGTTCAGTTCTTTGATGGGTTTTAAAACGTGAATCGCTTTCCTCAAGCCAATTAATCTAATTAATTTCGTTTTCCTAAGATTATTTTATATCGTCCTTCTGCCAAGGGGACCACTGATAGACCGAATTGATCCTTAGGAGAGATATAACCTTTAAGGATGACTTGACACAAATTTTGCAACATGTACTCCTGTAATTCTACCGTAATTGCCAGCCGATCTCTTAATATGCCCGTCACCAGTCTGCATTCTTTTCTTAAAAGTTAATTTGTCGTCTTCTTCTGTACAATATTCTCTTCACTTTAATTTAATCTTAGCCAGCAGAGTTTATTCTTATACGATTAATAGGATGTGTACCGCTGGGCAAGAGGTCGTGGGTTCGATCCCGCCTCGAAACATCTAATGAAAAGTTTTTTCTTTGAATAAACTTTACACCCGGTCACCACCCTGCTGTTTGCGCCGGCCTTGTAGTAATTAGCCATGCAAAAGCTTCTCAAACTGCCGTTCGGATTCGGCGTTTAACTGTAGGTCCCTTTCTCTTGTGCGAAAATTAGAAGCGCACTATCCTGCGGTTTGCCAGGTCACCTGGGTGAGTTCTTTGCGCCGCGTCTTGCCCTTATCCCGTTTATCCTACGCGTGCGGAGTAGGCGCCTGGCGAGGTTGTTTGGGTGTGCGGCGACTTTATCCAGGTACCTCGCTGCCTGGTTATTTATGGTATCTCCTATCATTGGTACACCACATTCACGTTCGATGTCCCGAGTTCGGATGAACCACTCGGCTCCAGTGATCCCTCCTTAGAACCCGGCGAGGAATACTCTAATCCTGTTTAGGTGCGTCTTTGCGGCGTTTATGTTGTTTTTCCAATAAAGTGATCTCCAGGTGCTGCTGATTGTAGTTGTTTTTGGAGTACATTCACGTGGGCGGAGTGGCTCAGAGGTTAGTGTGCGCGACTGCTGAGCATGAGGTCGTGGGTTCGATCCCGCTTCGGAACATCTAATGAAAAGTTTTTTCTTTGAATAAACTTTAAACCCCGTCACGCATCTCTGCTGTTGGCGCCAGCTTTGTAGTAATTAGCCATGCAAAAGCTTCTCAAACTGCCGTCCGGATTCGGCGTTTAACTTGGTCCCTTTCTTTGAGAAGCTCGGCCTTGGCCCTTTGGGGCTGTGTCAAGCCAGTTTATATACCAAATGAGCATAGTACTTATTTTTTTCTTGCCGATATTCACCGTTTTCGTAATGCACTCCTAGAACTTATAGACGAATCTTACAAATCCAACTTGATAAGTTTTGAGGATCTTAAAGATACTCAAATGGTTTATAGGAATTAAATTTCTGAAGTGTGCAAAAAAGCCACATTACGACAGAAATCATAATTCATTCGAACTTCTCTACTACGAACTTCTGTACAACGCAGTTTCCTTTATAGCAAATTAATATTCAGAACACTGCAATTTCGTTCAATTTTGAAACAATTCTATATTACAAATTTTCTGTATAACGAAGTTTTTTTGTCCCCTTGAGATTCGCTTCGATTGAAAATGGGAAAAGGGGGATCATGAAGTTGTGCAAAAGTATGTAACAGGTAGAAGGAAGCACTTGCGACCCTATAAAGTATATATATTCTTGATCAGCATCAACAGCCGAGTCGATTTAGCCCTGTCCGTCCGTCTGTCCGTCCGTCTGTCCGTCCGTCTGTCCGTCCGTCTGTCCGTCCGTCTGTCCTGTCCGTCTGTCCGTATGAACGCGTGTTTCTCAGAGACTATAAGAGCTAGAGCCACAAATTTTTGCATGTACGTAGGTGTATACCCGATTCAATACGAGTTTGTTTCAGATTTGGAAAATTCCTCCCCCTCCCCCTTTTAAGCGCAAAAAACTGTCAGAGCCACAATTTTTAAGATAGACCTTCCAAACTTTACATATATCAAGTAAGGCCCAATATCTATCTATTCTGAAATGATCACTAAGATCGGACAATAAACACCGAAGTTATATACGAATCAATTTTGCTTGTGGGAGAGAGGGGGGGGTCTTGCATTGTCAGTTATCGCTCGCGGCCGCATGCCATGCGTTTGTGTGTATGTTGGAGTGTGTGTATGTGTGAGTGTGTGTATGTAATGGAAAACAAACGAAATCAAGTGAACAGGGTATTTTGTAGTCGGGGCACTCGACTGCAGCTCCCTTACTTGTTTGATTTAAATTAGTTATGTGCTTTAATTACCATTATGAAATTAGTTTACATCTTAGCTCAACTATTTTTCCCATTTAATTGAATTTTTCCATTAAAATTAGGAAAAGGTTGAAAATTCAAGCCTTAAGTCAGATACACCGGCACACAAAAAAATAAAAAGTGGGATGTACTTTGGACCGGACCTACCTACCGACATGTTTTTCGACCACATATCACATATTTCGAAATGTACATTTTTTTTTCCAAGCGTTTCCATATGATTGTATATTTTCATTTAACTTTTTCAACAAAGTAGCTTTTGAAATGCCCAACGCATTTTTGGAATTTAGTATTATTTATTTAAAAAAAAAATGTATGAGCATACGCCGAGGTTGCTGGTTCAAGTCCCCGTGGTGGCATACTTTTTTGTTTATTATTATACTCTGTACCAAAGGTACATAGAGTATAATAAGTTTGTGCAAAAGCCATGTCCGTCTGTCTGTCCGTATGAACGCACAGATCTCAGAGATGGTAAGAGATAGAGGTTTGACAAGTATGGGACTTATGCTTCTTATACTTGCAGGCAGATCAAGTTTATTTTTAATTTTTGCCACGCCCCCTCCCGCCCCCGCAAATTGGAAAAAACGTCATATCTCCCACAGTTTTATAGATAGAAGGTTCTGGACACATTTAGTAATTAGGATTAATAATCGATCCGCCAAAGGAATGGTAGAGATCGGATGAACGGTTGTCGAGTTATAATGAAAACAAACAATTATGGGCAGCACCGGTCGCAACGGTGATGGGCAGCACTTCACAGGTACACAGTATGTTATAGTCGAGCTTGACGGACTCCAAAAATCCTTTGAGGTACATCGGTTGAAATTGCCCAGCCTTTTAATGTACCTATCATATAGGGGACGCTCAGTCGATTCGACACATATGTATATTAAGTAAGTACATTTTTTTTCCTACAGCCGGGTATCCAGCAACGCAAAACCAAAAAATTCCTGCCAAAGTTCATATGAAAAAAATTGTGCCAGGAATTTTCTGTTTACGATTTCGTTTGTTTAGTATCCAGCAACTTGACCAAAATCCACACATTGTAGCTAGATAGCGGCTTATCGATAGCGGCGTTTCTTAAGCGTGTGGAACCTAAAACAGCTATTGCACAGCTCAGGAATATATTGTTGACAATTATTTTGGATGTGATGAGCGTATAGTTGGAGGCAAATGGGGGTGGAGAACAAAGCAAACGCCAGATAATGTTTATATAAATATAATTGCGGTTTCTGTTTTGTAATAGTTTCATTCTCCCTTATTGCTACACATGCAGCAGATTCATTTTGGCAAGGTTTTGACCCGGCTGCTGAGCTCTTGTTCTTATCTTGTATTCAAATGTAATAGACTTTATTTAATTGGCTACCAACCATTGAGTCTTATTTCTTTTACGGGCCACACTGGAGAGTCTTGCTCAGCCCTCGGCCCAAAAATTTAGAACGAATTGTGAGACCAATGTGGCTGTTGTCGAGGTGTGATGTCATTACACCCGACCGCTTAATCAATAATAATCCACTATCTACAATGGTAGACCGAAGTTGGTTAAACGTTATTTTGTTTAAATTTAATTAAATTCAAACTTGGCCAAAATATTTTAATTGGGTTCCACAAACTCAAAATAAATAGCAAATTCCTGGCAAGAATTTTCCGCAGTGCTGGAAACAGGCCTTTATTTTGAGTTTGTGGAACCCAAGTAAAATATTATGGCCAAGTTTGAATTTAATTAAATTTCAACAAATAAAACGTTGGTCACCATTGTAGACTAATTTCAGTACGACGAGTCTAGTGGTTTATTATTGATTGGGGGACATCACACCTCGACATCAGCCACATTGGTCTCCAATTCGTTCCAAATTGGGCCAATGGCTGAGCACTGCACACACTGCAGCGTTGCCCGGAAGAAAAAAACTCAAAGGTTGGTAGCCAATAAATAAAGAATGTATATTTGAATACAAGATAAGAACAGAGCCACACAGAACATTGGCAAAGAATCTGCGCATTGTAAAATACAAACAGAAACCACATAAAAATTAAATCTTGTATATTTTATAAACTACCGTTGCTTTCTCCCTTTTACGAAAACAGGCACATTTTTCATATGAACTTTGGCAGGAATTTTTTGGCTTCGCGTTGCTGGATACCCAGCTTATGGAAAAAATGTTACATATTTTTTAATATGTGATAAAATTTGACAATATGTACATATTTGCTATAGTGAAAATAGGCTATATGGCAATTGCCGAAAACAGAAATAAAACTAAAGAGCAAAGGCTCCTTACACAATCGATAATAAAAAAAAAGGAATATTGTCGCTCAGCACCAGGATTCGAACAAACAACCCCCAATTTAAGAGACAAGAACTTCGTGCAAAACACCAAACAAGAAAAACCAAACACAGATAGCAAAGCCTGTTTGATTGAATAAAATATTGACAAATAAAAAAGAGAGCCTCGACCCATAACCCATATGTATAGCCGTAACCGGAATAATGATATCGGCCATAACTTTTACCGTAACCGTAACCGCTAGTCTTTCCGGTTTTATTCTCTGTGTTATATCTAGTACTTTATTTGAAATATAGTTCATTTTGTGAACTCTCCAGATCGGGAGATCATAAACCTAAAAGGTTCGGTTGAGGGACCTAAAAGTAACGAACCAAGCCACTTCTGCAGTATTGGGCTCTGGACTGTCTTGCAGCCTCGGTTCTAACGATGATAAAATCCACTTAGTTTGGCAGGCTGATTGAAATAAAATGTTATTTGGGATCAGAGTTTTCTTCTTGTTTTTGTAACTTAAATTTGGACAAATTTATTATTTTTGATAACACGTTAAATCGATAGTTTTTTAAAGTCATTTAACGTAAAGTAGACCATCAGCATGTTTCTGCTAACTCAATGTTACGCACAGCTGAGTGCCGGGTATCTTGTTGACGTGTATTTGAAATGTTTTGTTTGCAATATTTAAAATATTCAAAATACGAAAGTGGAAAATCAGGTGCGCCAAATATTTAGAAGTTTATTTATCAATATACTTTTCCCTTGATTGTTGTTGTACATACATTGTGAAATGCAAGAACGCGCCAATCGCGTTTATTGATTATTCTATTGCGGGTCTCTGGCGTAAGAATGTAAGTAGCGGTCTAAAGTAAATCAAGTTCATATTTGTAAAATGAGTTAGCAAGTGCAAGGGTTATAATTAAATTGATTGATTATTAAATTAAATTTAATACACTAAAAAAAAACCAATTATTTCTTGTATGTACAAATGCGACTTCGTATTGAATCAATGTACATGTAAGAATGGATTTAAGTCTGCTTTTACATAACCAAAACAAAATTGTGAAGTGACCTGAGCAGAAAGTTTTAAATCTTTGGTATCTAACACTAAACCAAGTCGTCTTGTTGCGTTACTACATGGAATATTTGGCAATAACTTTTGGCAATAATCGAATAAAGTTATGTTGGAAGAAAGTGTAGTAAATATTTAGTATTTATAAGTCGTGTGTCCATAAGCCACTTCTCATCTTTTCGGGGGTGGTATGTATAGCAGAGAATGATGGTGAATGATTTGGGTTTTTCGGTTGGTTTTGCGAATTTCTCCGAAGACTTCCGTCAAACAAATGGTCTTGTACCACTCAGAATTGAACGTCTTATGTTGCTCAAGTTGAACAGTGGCCACATAACCCATTGGCTAGTTTGGCTATTGTCTCAACTTCTTATTATATACGTTACCAGTAGCGTAGTTAGCTTTTTGCAATGGGGTGGATGAAGTCTACAGAGATTAGTTATATTTTTTGTTATAAAAATTGTATGTTTTGTTATCTTTTTAAACCCGTTACTCGTAAAGTAAAGAGGGTATAATAAAGTCGTGCAAATGTATGTAACAGGCAGAAGGAAGTATCTCCGACCCCATAAAGTATATATATTCTTGATCAGCATCACCATCCGAGCCGATATAGCCATTTCCGTCTGTCCGTCTGTCTTTATGAACACCTAGATCTCGGAGACTAGAAGAGCTAGTGACACCAAATTTCTTATGTAGACTCCTATTGTCCCTACGCAGATCAAGTTTATTTCAAATTTTGGCCACGCCCCCTCCCGCCACCACAATAAAAAATGTAGAATAAGTCCAACAGTGAATACCAACATTGAATACCTGCAGTGTAGTGTATGTGCCCAATATCTACAATCTCTTACTACGTTTATGCTTGCAAAAATTCATGATTTTTTGCTCTTAAAAGTATGCCAACGTTATTTCCATTAAGAATTATTTATTTAAAAAAAGATAATTCATTGTCATTTATGGCAGTTTTAAACCTAGTCCACACTAGTTAAAGATGTACCAAATAAATGAGGTTTAAGGCAAATATAAAAAAATAGGGGAAAGTTAACTTCGGCTCGGCCGAAGTTTTGTATACCCTTGCAGCTTCCATTGAAAACAAAAACGTTTTTCCAAGACTACTTTTTGGGCATTACTTTTCTATGGGATCTATACTATATAGATGTCTGATTTCGATTAAACTTGGTGAAATCATGAAAAAGCATACTACACTGTTAATTGCGAAATTTGGAGGCGATCCCATTTAAAACAAAAAGTTTTTCTAACTAGAACTTCTTTTTCGACCGATCATTCATACGGCAGCTATATGCTATAGTCATCCGATTTTGATAAAACTTTGTAAAAATGTGTCCAAAGTATATAAAATAAGTGAATGTCAATAAAAACGACGTTTTCATTAAACACAAAAAAAGTTTTCCTAACTCGAACTAGTTTTTCGACCGATCGTTCCAATGGGAGCTATATGCTATAGTCATCCGATTTCGACCAAACCTTGAAGAATTGTGTAAAAGTATATAAAATTAGTGTATGCCAATGATAGGGACGTTTTCATTAAAAACAAAAAAGTTTTTCTCACTAGAAGTAGTTTCTCGACCGATCGTTACTATGGGAGCTATGTGCTATAGTCGTCCGATTTCGACCAAACTTTGTAGAATTGTGTAAAAGTATAAAAGTTAAGTGTACGCCAATGATAAGGACGTTTTCATTAAAAACATAAAAGTTTTTCTCACTTTTTCTCATAAAAGTCTCTCGTTACTATGGGAGCTATATGCTATAGTCATCCGATTTCGACCAAACTTAGTGAAATCATGGGAAGGGATAGTAAACTAAGAAATACGTTCTTTGGAGATGTTTCCATTAAAAACAAAAAAGTTTTTCTCTTTGAGACTTGTTTTTCAACCGATCGTTCCTATGGCAGCTATATGCTTTAGTCATCCGATCCGGCCGGTTCCGACAAATGTGCAGCGTATTTGTACCAAAAGACTTCGTGCAAAGTTTGGTGAGGATATCTTTAAAACTGACGGAGGAGATAGCATAGAAACAGACGCTCAATGCTAAATCAACTCAGCTCGTCATGCTGATCAAGAATATATATACTTTATGTGGTCGGAGATGCTTCCCTGCAAGGGTATAATAAGTAATTTCCTTAATGAATAATATAAGTACAGCATACTTCGATGGGCAAAAATCATGATTTTTCATTTAAGCCAGGTATCCAGCAACGCAAAACCAAAAAATTCCTGCCAAAGTTCATATGAAAAAAATTGTGCCAGGAATTTTCTGTTTACGATTTCGTTTGTTTAGTATCCTGCAACTTGACCAAAATCCACACATTGTATAGATAGCGGCGTATCGATAGCGGCGTTTCTTAAGCGTGTGTGGAACCTAAAACAGCTATTGCACAGCTCAGGAATATATTGTTGACAATTATTTTGGATATGGTGAGCGTATAGATGGAGGCAAATGGGGGGTGGAGAACAAAGCAAATGCCAGATAATGTTTATATAAATATAATAGATAATAGTTTCTGTTTTGTAATAGTTTCATTCTCCCTTATTGCTACACATGCAGCAGATTCATTTTGCCAAGATTTTGACCAGGCTGCTGCGCTTTTGTTCTTATCTTCAAATGTAATAGACTTTATTTAATCGGCTACCAACCATTGAGTCTTATTTCTTTTACGGGTGACACTGGAGAGTCTTGCTCAGCCCTCGGCCCAATAATTTAGAACGAATTGTGAGACCAATGTGGCTGATGTCGAGGTGTGATGTCATCACACCCGACCGCTCAATCAATAATAATCCACTATCTACAATGGTAGACCGAAGTTGGTTAAACGTTATTTTGTTTAAATTTAATTAAGTTCAAACTTGGCCAAAATATTTTAATTGGGTTCCACAAACTCAAAATAAATAGCAAATTCCTGGCAGGAATTTTCCGCAGTGCTGGATACAGGCCTTTAAGCATAAACGTAGTATCTGAAAGTTTTATAAAGATCGGATAATAAATGGCAGAGTTATAAAGGTTATAAAAACGTTGCATACTTTTTGGCGCTACATGCTCTTTTTTGCTCACATAATGTTGAAATGGTCACATTAATGTTAATGCTCTGTTAATTAGCATATGGAAAGGCTATTAAACACTAAATGCCCTGAGTAACGGGTATATCGAAGTCTGGCAGGACCGACTTTAACTTACGCTCTCGTTTATTTAATTCCTGGCATTGCCGGGGGTCCTTGCGCTATGAGACTATGATTCAAGTTTCAACTAGGTGCAAGTCGATATTAACATATGAACTCTTGTCCAAACTTGTTCGAACCGAGTTTTAAATAGGGAAAGTATCAAACTACATGTTTCTAACCCACACACCAAGCTTCCAGTTTATAGCATGAATAAATTCTGAAATTCTGAAAACGTCTAACACTTACATTATAAAAGTGTAGACCTGAACCACTTTTAAATTGGTTCAGCCGAATGGTTTTGGAGCCGGGAAAATGTCTAACTTCATGACTACACACACCAAATTTTAAGATCCTGACATAAATAGCTTCTGAACCAGTAAAATATGTAACTCCCTATTGCCAGTATATAGACCAAAATTTAAGTGTGTAGCTTGTATAACTTACTTGAGATATGGCTCTAAACCATTTTTGAACCAGTTTGAAACCGCTTTTGAACCAGTAAAATTTCCAACTCCAATTTACCAACCCTTACACCAAATTTCAAGTTCGTTACATAATTAACGTCTGAGATTTGGCTCTGAACCCCGTTTTGACCGGTTCGTAGCCGGTTCTGAACCAGTAAAATATCAACTTCTCACAGAAACCACCCATTTTTAATCGTACCAACAAACAAAATTTCAAGTTCGTAGCCCGTTTATACAGTACGCTTATTTTCATTACCGCGGTCAAAAATTTACCTCTGTTTATTAGTGCAGCTCAAAAGCAACTCTTTGTGAAGGAGCTGTCATATATAGAAATTTCATTTATTTTCCATTAAATATTCTGCGTGTTTTTGTTGGAAAGGAGGCATTCCCGCATGCTGGAAATTATGCGTATCTGTCTTTATGAAGGGGCTAATTGCCAAAAGATTAAAATTGGCGAGCGATAGGTGTACAAAATAACACTAGCTGCATCTTTAGTCCAACTTGGTCTTTCCCACTCGTCTCAGCCATGTGAAAATGGATATTTAATTAATTTAAAATTAATTAAAGCTAAAACAGTGTTGCCGGACTGGTAGACAATAAATTCAGGTTAACTTAACATGCTTATATGTGCATTTCCACAGAAAGGTCCACCTTGACCAAAAAATTAAAAGTACTCGAAAACACCACGTTTAATAAAAATTTCATGGGGAAACAATTAAATTGAACTAATGTAAGCTAATCTTACATTTATTCATAAAATTCTCAGAGTGTGCGTAAAGTGTGCCAAAACCAACAAAAAAAAAAAAAAAAACAAAAAAAAAAAAAAAAAAACTTTATGACATTTTGAAATTTCGTTCTATTTGTGCGCTTGGAATTCTCAAATCTTTAACCAAGGAGGGCAGGGCCGCTTTTAGCTTACGCTCTCGTTTTAAATTATTTTCATTTGATCCCTGATGGTTTGAATATTACTATAACATTACTTGTTAGCTGCAAATTTGCAAAATATTCTTCCCTCAATTTTTGTTTGAAACTTCTCGTTAATTCGCTAGTCCATAAAGGCAAAATTTTGCCCTTTCCCACTGTCTGTATACCTAGTTATTCAAGACAGGAAAAAATACATTCCCAGGTATGTACCATAAGACTTCTGGTTATTAGTTTAAGTCCTTGCCAAAACCGCCTGAATTAGCGTGCCTATTTGGTTCTTATGATGGCTCGAGTAGCGATTTTCCTCAGCGGTAGCTCGTGAATACCTTAGTCATAAATACCTAGATATTATTTGCTCAACAGTATTGGGCTCTAGAGAGATACCACTTAAAATATATACTTGCTTCTGGCGCCTTTGACCATTTTGGCTTATATTAGCTAGATTTTCTCTCTGTCTGACATAGTTGTTGCTGCAGGGCTTCTGTTTTGCTGACTCCTGAAACGTTCTAGAAAACACCTTAGACCGGCGGAGGGCGGGATGTGGGGGATGGGATGAGAGTAAGCGGTGTGTTGGATCGGCTTCTGTCAGAACCGCAGGCCCCTTCAAAACGTAATCAACCTTACCTTTAGATTGTGGATATCAAGTGGAAGATCAGGCTTATTTCCCCCTAATTCTAACTTCCTCTAACTCATATTTCCGATTGAAATGATGACATATAACTTGAAAATTAGGATTTAACTAAAGATTACATTCTTCAGGAAGAAATTCACGACTGATTAATCGGCATTTTTGGTGTCGCAATATTTTGATTTTCTTATTGAGATTGAATTCCATTTTTTTTTTCAAGAGAGCCCAACTTTGGGTAATTATATTTTTTATGGTCTGATGATTGTCGGAACTGTTAACGGTATGTTTTTTCATCCTCGTCCTTATCCGGACTAATCGTGGCCTCTGCCGACTTGCAAAGAAGATAGTCGAAGACTGCTGATTGACCTGGAGCCTGCTAAAACGTTTCCATGGTTGATATTCAAAAAGGTCACTAAAACAGTAACATTCTTTTTAATATAGTTGCTATTTTTTTTTTCAGATCTAAAAATGTCTCACAAATCCTGTGTGGAGTTGAGCGAGATTCGAAAATTAGATAAGATAGTTCGACAGTGCGAGCTATATATGTCTAACAACAATATGGAGTCATCTAACACCGAAACATTAAAGAAACCAGCATCTTCTAAGGAGTTTAAAAAGAATTGTCTGGCGAAATCAAACAAGTTTGTTGAAAGAGAGCTTTTTTCCCTCATGTGCAACCTGAATAAAATAGAAAAAAAGCAAATTTTTGTATCAGATATCTTAATAAACGCGAGCATGTTCGACGATAAAAAGGAAAGTTTGTCGAGATATCCAAAACACGTGGCAGAGCACAGCCTTTTGGTCTATCACAAATTTTTACCAACTGGTGATAATAATGTGGTATTAAATATGAAAGACAAACGAAATGTCAAAGTCCGCAGTAACGAAAAAAATAAATCAGACTGTCTTTACATACCGCTGCTATCCGAAATAAATAATAAAACGGAATGCATAAATAGAGCAAAAGTTAATAAATGTGAAACTGCATTAGAAATGAATAAATTTCAAACTGAGCTAAAAATGGCTAGATCGAAGTCCTGCGAGTATAGAGAATGTGCAAGTAAGTGTATCAAGTGCGATAAGAAAAAATTGTACTTCAAATGCCAGAATACTATTAAAAGAAAACGCGATCTAGTATGCTCGATTGACTATTTGCAAAAAAATAACAATGATGTTACTCAACACCAGAGATTCATCAGCACCAATGGTAAAACTTATGAACGCCTATTCAAGAATGGCAAATACAATTCAAACGAAACTGCTGCGTCAAATGTTATTGGTGATCGATATGATGATATTTTGGATAAAGAAGCTCTTCTTGGATCAAAAAATGATATCAGAGTACCAGACCCAGTGAATACGGTAAGATACTTTAATAATACAAAGAATTTAATATATTTAAGTTAAGCTTAGTAATAATACATTACAAGAATCTTGGCAATTTTACCATTCCCTCTGCAAGTGTAAAAAAAGTGCCTACAGATTCCATAGAATCTATACTATAAATGAAGAATGACCGCATGCATTTGTACATTTTCTTAACACAGCCATTTGGCTTAACACAGCCCCAAAGGACCAAAGCCGAGCTTCTCTCAATCTCTTGGCTTGTGCGCTTCTAATTTTCGCACAAGAGAAAGCGACCTGCAGTTTAACGCCGAATCCGAACGGCAGTTTGAGATGCTTTTGCATGGCTAATTACTACAAAGCTGGCGCCACCAGCAGAGAGGGGTGACCGGCGTAAAGTTTATTTAAAGAAAAAACTTTTCATTAGATGTTCCGAGGCGGGATGGAACCCACGACCTCTTGCACAGCGGTCTCGCACACTAGCCACCCGGCCACCAATGCATTTCTATATATGTATGTACAATGTATTGGACATGCGGTTTTCACTTTACTTATGTACGAGTATGTACTTACCTTTGTACATACCAGAGACCTGCAACAAGCCTCTGATGCTCGATCACGTGCGTTTACTTGGCTTGGTTGGGCTCGTCGCCTAGGTTCGACACACTCGAAATAATCGGAAGCATGGTACAACAAACGAGGTATGGCGCTCCTAGTATGCGCCCACAGCAAAGTACTTAAGACACTCTTCTGGTCTAGAAATTTATTTTGTTTTATTTTATTTTTTAGCTTAGATATTCAAAAATATTACCCCAAAAGTGAGTACCCCATTTTAGTGAGAGAATATTTTGCCTAAGTGACGCGTTCACAAAATAATTTGTTTGCCTGCAGTAATTAGGCGAAAATATTGTTGTATTGCTGCCGAGCGCAGCTGCACCCAACGTTCATCTTTTATTTTTGCTTCTTCTTTGTTTTTACCGTTATTCGCCAAACAGCAAAGCTCCGGCACGACGATCATATACTTGCTGTGTGACAACAGCGCTGCCGCTGAGAGATTGCCTATGCCCAGTAGACAGTTAATTTTTGATCGTTGTTTGTGTGGTGAACTATGGATAGAAAGGGAAATTGAAACACCCCTTCCCGCTCTTATCGGCGAGGCAATAAGATAAGATCGTTCCGAGGAAATCAGCATTCCACAATGGAAGATACAATTTTTGCAAGCACAGCGGCTAAAAAGAAAGAAAGACGATGATGTGACAATGGAAAACAACTTTTAATATTGCATTTTGGAGTATTACTCGTTCTTCCAAGCTATCCTTGTTATCTGTACCTCATGCAAGGGAAGCATCAAATTTGCAAGAGCAGGCGAGCGGGGACTTGAATTTAAAGCAGGGGCCGGCAGCTTGCTATCTGGCGTGCATACGAAAATTCTCAAAGCAGCGCTGCTCAAAACACACATAGTATAAGCTGTACAAGCGCCGCAGCGTTGCTTGCTTCCCTAAGCCGCGACGCAGTCGTTGCTACTGAAATTGAGAGCAATTTTTGAGCTGCTCTCACACACACCAATGCATTGCAATGCAAAAATGTAAATGTATTTTTTGCCTCCCTCTGATTTAAAGTTAGCTTACAGTGTGAATGTGAGGCCATAACTTATATTCCATCTTCACCTTTAGTGGACAAAGAATTCTACAGAAATCGAGGCTTTTCTTCACTCTTCGGGACCACGACGCTTATCGGGAAATATCGATTCCGTAGTGAAATCTAGACTTTGCCAAGCTTGCAAGAATTGGAAATCAACCAGTGAATATAAGGAGGACTCTTTTGAAGCGTGGTATCAATCCAATGAGGAAAGCTGCACCATGAATCACGATAGGAGCGCGGGAAAAATGGATGTCGACTCTGTGAAAGGAATCTTTTCCAGGTCTAATGAAAAATATGGGATAAAATACCAAATATATATCGGCGACGGCGACAGCAGAACATTCAAAGCCATCCTTGACACTGATCCATATAACGGCAAACCTATTGTTACAAAAAAAGAGTGCATCGCTCATGTTCAGAAGCGAATTTGTACACGGCTGCGTAAAGCGAAAAAAGACAATGAGGGAATTGGTGGAAAAGGTCCTGCGAAAATAACGTACAAGATCAAAAGTGAACTCACAACTTATTACGGACTTGCAATTCGTCGTCATCCGGAGTCTGTAGAGGATATGAAAAAGGCGATTTGGGCAACATTTTACCACAAAAGTTCAACTGACTACAATCCTCAGCACATGTACCGCCCGCCTGGTCCATCTAACTGGTGTGCGAATCAGAAATCTCCCTCTAGTACAGCAGGGGTCAGTCAGAGTGCTTTCGCCAACCCAGCGTTCCTCTATGTACGGTGATTCGTCGTGCCGACAACTATTGAGACTTACTTCGCTTCTCTGCATGGCATTGCGTCTATCGAGCGTCGCTCATGTCGGTTCCTGCATGGCATTTCGTCGACCTAGCGTGCCTGGAGAGCCGTTAACGTATTGAGCGGACATCGCCTTGCAAAATACGTCAGTCGAACACATTGTGAGGGGAATAAGGGTGGGTCGACGACAGTCACAAAATCGTCAACGAAACGTTGATACAGCGTCGGTCGGCCGTACTAGAGGGCTATGACAAAAGGCACACGTGACTCCTTTCTTCATACATACTCACGACTCAATGATAATGTACTGGAGGCTAAAAAACCCATTTATGAGGCTTTATCGGCCGACGATTTGCTGCATAGATGCACCGGAGGAGAAACTCAAAATAACAATGAGTCTTTTAATTCCTTATTGTGGACCCTTGCTCCTAAGCACATTCACTGCGGTGCACACGCCGTTGAAATTGCTAATTTTCTTGCTACATGCATTTTCAACGAATGCTTCATTTATATCTTGAAAGTAATGACCCTATGGGTATGACCCCATTGTCCCACAATCACATAAATATGCTATAAAACGCAATGCATTTCGATGCAGACGTTCAGATGTCGAAATAGCCTCATCATCGAAAGAGGGACGTACTGCCCGGAGAGCCGATGGAGCCGCTAATGAACGCTTTTTTGAGCAGGAGGAAGGACCTGTATATGGAGCTGGAATTGCTGATTAGCATATGTAAATATTGCATCAGAAAATCAATGTTTACTTCTTGTTGTATACCAAAAAATTGAACTTAAAACTTTGAACCCGTTTTTCTCGAAACCACGTTTTTCAAAATTGTGCCCACGTTTATACTGGACTGCAAAAAAAAGTTGTCAAAAATCGATTTTTCGTTTTTAAAAGTCCGCCATTTTTTCAAATTAAATTTTATTTTCAAATTTCTGCTACTGACGATAAAGGCATTCATACTAACCAACTTCCCATCTTCCGTTTCGCTTTCTGATAATTGTAACTCCCGAAAACGTGGGTACCATCGACACATCTTTTTTTGGAAGAGCCTAGTTTGGATCCCGAGAACTTTTTGAACAGCCCTCGCATTCACAAATTTTTAATTTTGTATTTTTTATAATGAATTGTACAACCAAATACAAAAAACAGAATTACAAAATCTCTTCTTTCCACGAATTTTTAAAAAACATGTAAAATTTAAACCTCTAGACCAGAAGAGGGCCTTAAAAAGCACGCAAAACGTTTGTGCATTATGTAGTCTTGGTGCAAAAGCAAAACCTTAGTACTCAAAAAAAGCTCTCCGCCGGACCTGGGATGATTATACCATGATCGCAAACACATTGAGTCAGAACGAGCAAGCTCTTTGCTTCGCACGAGTAATAATATGAACAAGCTTTTCATAACACGAGTCATAATAAGCCTTTTGCCAGCAATGGCCCAGCCTTTTCGACACTCTACTCGTGCTTGCTACCACTCGCAATAAAATTTACTCGCACGTACTAACGGCGAGCTTCGAAAGCCTCTTATGCAATTGTTGTTGTGTCTTAAAAACTTCAAACACCACCACAAGAAGGAAAGAGAAAGCGTATGCAAAATACAAATGCAAAAAGTCGGACATCATGCTATCTCTTGGATTGTTGTTTTTGTGTGTACCAAAAAAAAAATTCGCTCAAGAACCTTAGCCATTGTTTAATTTTGGCTCGAAACCGCGATCCGGCCCTGAATGCTAGACTTAAGACATCGATTAAGCACCTCTGTAATATATCTTTTTTTTGTCTCCAGCTCTTTTCTCTTTTCTGAGATTTGTGCGTTCATAGGGGCAGACAGAAGGACGCAAATACGAAAATGGCTATATCGGATCAGCTGATGCTGATCAATATAAATAAATAAATTGCGGATGTAGATGTGTCCTTACAATACTAACTATCATTAAGAGACTATAAATATCTGTAATTCGGCCATTTTCATATATAACTTACCATACTTAACACTTTTCTCCATCATCAGGTTCTATCCCTTGGAGGCAACATCTTACATGATAAGAAATTGCAAAATAATACCTATCACAAATGGACTCTCTTTCACTATTCACCATTTAAAGCGGTTTGGGATTGGATAATATTAATTCTTGTCATGTACACTGCAATATTTACGCCATACGTTGCCGCTTTTCTTCTTGGTGAAAAGGATTACCAAAGAAGGAATAATAAATATATTAATTCTGATCCAATTGTAATAATTGATTTAATCGGTAAGTGGATTATCAGCAGCCATAAAAAAAGAAAGAAAAATGCCGCCACACTTTTCACATATTATACACAATTGTTATAGGCAAAGAGCACAGCACATAAGCAACAGTTTAGCGCTGTAAAATTTGAAAAAAACAAAATTTCCCAAACATTTTCTAAATCTTTTTCGGCATTTTTAATAAACATAGTTTAGAAAGCGCTTAACATCTCTATTAGGGCTTAAGTTAAAGCTTGAACTGTCAAAAAATGAACCAAATCGAAAAAGTCCTGAATCAATCCAAAACTTTCATGTAGCACAAGTTTTTCATGTGCGCGCGCACTCTACTTGCACCCATAGACGTATTAATACTTGTAGATTGCGAGCGCACATGAAAAAGTTCTGCTACATGTGTGAAGTAGACTTCCACTACATAATATATTCAAAATATATTCTTAATTACATAATATATTCTTAAGAATTGAAAAAAAACGGTTCCAAATCCAACGCCCGTTCCCTCACGCAAAGAATCAAACCGGTTCTAACGGCTGACTGCCTGGCTATAGTTCCTAATGGCAGCAGATCCCACATAACGCGTCAGCATGGGACTTAAAAGTGCCACGCAGGAAGTGGAGAACGCTGACGCCGCCGCCAAAAACAGGGGATTCAGCCAGATGCGCTTGACACGATCGGAAGTAAGCGGATGCTGAGACAAATATATGAGGATCGGGAAATTAAGACAGACACGTGAAGAAGCAAGTCGGGAGTAAAGGGTGAAAGAAAGAACGGGACGGTGCAGCAAGACCTTTAAGTGCGGAAAGGAATAAAGTGAAAGAATATGAAGCAAGATATCTGCGATCGGTCAAATAATAACGGAGCTTGGACCACTGAAAGGAGTAATGGGAAGTCGATTTTCGAAATGTTGACTTTGAAACCTAATAGCTTCGTTATTTTTGCTGCTTCACACCGTAACCACATTAGTTCTTAAAAAAACCCCGTTTCCATTTTTACTTCCACATAATCCGTCCTCAAAAATTCTTTGCAACCATGTGCTAATGTTGCATTTTTGGGCAAATTTGAACCGGAATACTACAATAACCGCAGCAACAACAACAACACAAATTTTTAAATTTAATTTAACCGATTACTTATTAAATATCAGGGGGCCACAGAAATCGTTTTCACTCTAAATTCTCTAGAATTTCATTTTGAATTAGTAAGACCGCTAGGTCGAAACCAAGGCCCAATCATCCCAATGGAAGCGGCCAGATGAGCCAAGACCGAAAAAGCACGCTAAGTTCGATCAAATGTGAAGGTTTTGCTCACTGTTTTCTTTGATTACAATGGTGTGGTGCGTCATGAGTTCCTGCCAAGAGGTCATATAGTTAATAAGGAATACTAAAAGGAAGTTATGCAACGTTTGCGTGAAGCAATACGGCTTGCTTCGAGGATTGGAAAAAGCGTTGGCACAAGTGTATTATATCAGTGGGCGATTACTTTGAAGGGGACAAAATGGATATTGATGAATAAATAAGTACTTTTCAAAAAACTTAAAATTCACCTTTTCCTTTGAACCAGGGATTAATACCGAAACGAGTATCGGTTCCGGTGCAGGAACCGGTATGACCCGATATGAATGCTTCGGTAAAAGGTTTTATTTCGGTTTTTAATTCATTTCGGTTTTCGGTTTCGATACGGTACCCAGTTTTTTATTTCGGTATACCGGTACGTACCGGTGAAAGTAAAAATTTTTTTAATATTGTAAAAAGTAAATTCTAAGATAAGTCCATATCATTTTATTCCTTTGTAATATAAAGAAACAATATTCAACATAAAAATTTCAGTCGTTTGACATTTAAAGTAAATTTATAATTGATTTTCGCATTTCGTATTATTTGACAGAAAGTACAACTTTTGAAATCTTATACAATTCTGGGAGCTTTGTGGAGTACTCTGACCACCATTTTAGAATGTTGTTATGGTTTCAAGTATATTTATGTTCAAGAAAAATAATTCACAATTTTTTTTGCTCAGGACTTAGCATTCGTTATACATTAGCATTCGTCATCAAAAAGGGATTTCTCACGCTCTCTATTTCCTGAACGAGCGATTTGAGCTAGAGAGAACGTATTTTTGGATATTTCCAATTTGTAGTGTATTCAAAAACTAGATTTTCGGCTAGAAATATAATATGCGTACTATTTCGAGAACTGAGTTTCAATCCTTCCGATGTAGATGAATGTCGTTTTCTGCGTCCGTAAAATTGACGAAATGTTGAAGACGTCTTCTGCCAGACGTGTTACGACTCCTAAGAAAAGTGACAAGAAAATTTGACACCGTGTAAAGAATTCATCTGAACATCTGAACAAATTACGATGGGCCCTGCGAAGGTAAAAAACCGAAACAGTACCGGTACCAACGTTTCGGGTTTGTTCTGGTTCTATCGGTTCCAATAATAACGGTAAACGGTATTCGGTTCTCAAAAAAAGGTTTCCGGGTTCGGTTCCGGTACGTAATTTGAAACAATTTATTTCGGTTAACGGTTTGGGTTCCGGTACCGACAGCATTTTGAAAATCAGACCGAGGCAGAGGTATGCAACCCCTTTGAAATATTGGTAATAGTTAGTTCATCATATTAACAAAATATTTACTATAAGTAGTATTCTTCGGAAGGCAGGAACTCTCCTGTGGTTATGGGGGCGTATGTAGCTTACTGCGTCTCATGTCGACTCACACCTCCACATGGTAACCCCTGGTAACAGAGCGATGCACCCGCAAAGCCTGGGACAAATAGAAGGCGTTACTTCGGGCTTGGCACCCGAGTCTCGTCCATTACATTCCCCAATGAAAACTTAAACAATGCGAAGGACTGGTCGAGGGGTGTAAGGTGATAACATCCGAAACCACCGCCCCATGGAAGATTTACTACAGTGGACATGATTCGAAGCACGAGTTTGGTTGCGGCTTTGCAGTCAACAAAAGACTGCGCCGCTCTGTCATCAGCTTTACACCAGTTGACAAGCGACTTGCCGCACTCAGACTTAAGGCAAAATATTATAGTATTAGTTGTTGGGGTTGGTGACCTGTTCTTAATTTTTTAAGAAATGCTTGTTAGCCGGCTGAAGGTCATGTGTATTTCAAGTGCTGTAAATTAATAACAAAACAATATTTTTGATGTCTCCGATATATTTCGATTTGCCATCGGCATTCGTCGCCAGGGCTGTATATAACAATAACACAAGAAACAAAACGCAAAATTTTAAACTTGACAAAGTGGTCACAAAATAATTACATACAGAGAGCAACAGCGTCCAATCAGTCAGAAACTAAACTAATACCAACAAGATGGCCAAACTTACATCGCACATAAAATTCTTACTTGGATGCAGAAAACATAGTTTAATTTCAAAATTCATACAGAACACTACGAGATATCAGAACATATTTACAAAAGACTTGGACATCAACATTGACATGCACAAGACAATCCTTAGGCATACTGAACTTTATCCCTCAAAACTACTAAACGTTCTTATTACATTGAAACACGAACAAATCAACAAAGAAAGAAAACAGCTGATCAGAACAAAAACAAAGCTACATAGACTCCTAGACGATAATGACGCGGTAGCATTTTTTGAGAGCGAACGGACGCTTTCTGAAAACACAACAAGAATACTGAAAGAGCGGCACATAGCCAAAAACGACAGCTTGAAAAAGGAACGGAACATTACTCTCTCCAACAACATCAACAACAAATGGTCAGAGAGCTGCTTAGCAAAGGAGCTAAGATTGCTCTCCCAGTTTCTAAAAATAAATTCCCTCTCTTCAATACCATTGCCGACGCTAATCAACTAATACAAACGTACAGAACCAAAGAAGATCAGCAGACAGCGAGAACAAAAGTTTCACTTCTAATCAAGGAAAGCACAACAAAAGGCAGAGAAAGCGCTATGGACCGCGCTTTACTGGATACGGTGGGACAAACACAATAATTTTTACGCAAAAATAGGATCATATTAATTTTGAACTCGAATAAGGGAAACGTTACAGTAGCCAAGGAAAAAGATGAGAACGGATCCCACTCTAAGACTCCAAACGAAAATCAACGCGTTTGTGGACAAGCTTTTCAACCTAGGAATTATAAGCAAAAAAGAAAAATACGTACTATCGACAAGCACAGCTTTACCACCTAGGACTTACGGTTTTCCAAATGTACATAAAGAAAACATCCCTCTACGTCCGATTTGTTCTATGACAAACTCACCGTCTTACCATCTGTGCAAATTTATGACGAACATATTGAAGAACTTAACGAAGGATTCCATATACAATGTCTGTAACTGCCACATATTTGACGACGAAAGTATGGTATCGCTTGACGTATTGTCCCTTTTTCCCAGAATTCCAACGGACTTGGCACTAGAAGTGATCCAGAAGAGATGGAATGAGAGTTCTAAACATCCGAATATACCGAAGAAGCTGTTCATGGATATCGTGACCTTCTGCATCACAGAAAATAGGCATTTTAAGTATGACGAGAAGATTTATATCCAGCTAAAAGGACTACCAATGGGATCGCCAACATCACAAATTATCGCCGATATTGTGATGGAAGAAGTTTTAAACCAGACGACAAACACCAGACTTCTCACCAAATATGTGGATGACTTATTCGCAATAGTTAAGAACGAAGACATAGAGAATACACTTGGACAGCTAAACGGGTAATATAAAGATATAAAATGTATGTTTGAGTTGGAGGTGGAACAAAAACTACCGTTTCTGGATTCAATAATACATAGAAAGGACAACACATTAAAACTGGATTGGTATCGAAAACCAATGGCCTCAGGTAGAATTATAAATTACTTCTCAAAACACCCTAAAAACATTATAATTTATACTGCACGTAATTTTGTCAGAAAAGTTTTGGAAGTAAGCGATCCTGTTTTGTCATAAAAATAACAGAAAACGAATAATTGAAATTCTCAAATCCAACAATTTTCCCACACATACAATTAATGGACTTTTAAAAAGCAGAACATACCCAAAATGCGCACCGAAAGAAAAACTCCCAAAGTTTATAAATCTTTGTCTTATATACCAAAGTTCTACGATCGACTAATACATTCAGATTTCTACAATAAAGATTTATACTCTATAGCCCATAAACCAATACATACTAATAAAAGATTTTTTAGTAATAAGAAGAGCAAGGTATCAACGCTGGATAAAAGCAATTTAATATATAGAATCCCATGTGCTGGATACGGAACTAATATATGCGACAAGGTATATATTGGTACGACTAAATCCAAATTAAAAACTAGACTATCAGGACACAAGTCTGATATAAAACGAAGCGATGAGACACCAATACAAAAAACAGCACTTGCGGCCCATTGTGCAGAGAGCAGACACTCACCGGACTTCTCAGCTGTGAGCATATTACAACAAGAACAACAATACCAAAAACGGTTCTTTTTGGAGATGCTGCACATCATAAACACACCGACGCATATAAGACTGAAATACAAAACGGACACAGAAAATTTTGCACATATTTACAGACAACTTCTCGATAGCAACGGTTTAGTTTAGTTTCAAACTCTGCAGCTGACTGATTGGCCGCTGTTCCTCTCTGTATGTAATTATTTTGTGACCACTTTGTTTTTAATTGTCAAGTTTAAAATTTTGCGTTTTGTTTCTTGTGTTATTGTTAAATACAGCCCTGATGGCGAATGCCGATGGCAAATCGAAATATATCGGAGTCATCAAAAATATTGTGTTGTTATTAATTTACAGCACATGAAATACACACGACCTTGAGCCGGCTAATAAGCATTTGTTAAATATATTATAATATTAGTTTTATCTGTGCGTACGCCTCGACAGAAGTCAAGAACGAATCGAAAAAAGACGATTTCTATGAGCGCCTAGAAGACCTATATGAGCGCTGCCCCTATCACGGCATCAAGATCGTGCTAGGCGACATTAACGCAAAAATCGGGAGAGAAGAAGTTTTTCGCCCGACTATCGGCCGATTTAGCCTGCACGAAGAAACCTCCGATAATGGAGAGAGGCTAATAGACTTCGCTTCAGGCCGGAACATGGTCATTAGTAGTACCAGATTTGAACACCGCGACGACCCCAAGGCGACCTGGAAGTCCCCTGATCGCCAATCAACCCGAAACCAGATTGATCACGCTGTGATAGACGGACGGCACTCATCGAGTGTTCTAGACGTACGTGCGCTCCGAGGAGCGAATATTGACTCGGATCACTACCTTGTTGCAGCCAAAGTTTGCACACGGCTCAGAGTGGCACATGCCGCACAGTCTAACACATGCCGAAAGCTGAACGTTGAGAAGCTGCAATAACAACGGACATCCCAAGCCTACTCAGCAAAACTCACCCAGTTGCTCAGGGAAACCCCACCTGGCCCTTCTGGTGTAGGCGAACAGTGGAAGCATATTTCACACTCTATGAGTACGGCTGCCGAGGAGATTCTCGGATATGCCGAAAGCTCCCGAAAACAGATGGTACGATGATGAGTGCCGCCACGCTACTGCAGAGAAAGGCGCTGCGTACAGAAGCAGTCTGGAGCAACGCGGGCTTTTAAGGAGCGATACCGGGAGAAAAGGAGAGAGGAGAAGCGCATTTTAAGAAGGAAGAAAAATGCGAGACTCGAAGATTCTACCAAAAGATTAGGCAACTAACCGAAGGTTTTAAGCCCAGAGTTACACTATTCAAGGACGAGTACGGAAATCTGGTCAGAAATCCGCAAGTGACACTAGACAAATGGAGAAATTATTTCTCCAACCTTCTGGGAGGTGATGACGAACACAACGCCGCCTCTGGGGAAGTAGCGACACCACCAATCGATAACATTGAGATAGACCCGCCGGACCATAATGAAGTCTTGTTAGCCATAAAAAGGCTAAAAAATAACAAATCTCCTGGCGCTGATGAGCTGCCCGCTGATTTGTTCAAGACTGGCGGTGAGGAGCTAGTAAGGTGCATGCACCAACTCCTATGCAGAGTATGGTCCGAAGAAAGCATGCCCTAAGATTGGAACGTATAAGATGTGAACGTCTAAAGCCGAGAATGAGTGAACTGATTGAACCTTATCAGTGTCACACTGCCTTATCACACTGCGACAAGTCCTGGAGAAGACCCAAGAGAGAAAGATCGACACCCACCACCTTTTTGTTGACTATAAAGCCGCCTTTGACACTCCGATAAGGTCAAAGTTTTTTGAAGCCCTGTCTACTTTTGGTATTCCAGCAAATTACGTTCGACTTTGCATGATGACGTTGAGAAGCACACAAAGCTCCGTCAAAATAGGAAAAACAATCTGTTGCAATGGGAGAATACAACTTCAAGGTTGTTAAGGAATTTGTCTACCTCTGAACGACGATAAGCAGCGACAACAGCACCAGTCTGGTAATCCGAAGTAGAATTACTCTTGCACTCTTGTACTCCGATGTTACTACGGGCTCAGTAAGGAGTTCGAGAGCAGAGCACAAGTCGCTTATCATCCCAGTCCTGCTATACGGCGCAGAAGCATTGACAATGTCATCAAGGGATGAGGCGGCAATTGGCGTGTCCGAGAGAAAAGTTCTTCGGAGGATTTATGGACCTTTAAACGTTGGCGACGAATTTTGCATCCGAATGAATCACGAACTGTACGAGCTCTATGGGGACACTAAGCTTGTCCAGCGCATAAAACAACAGCGGCTGCGTTGGATAGGACATGTTACCCGTATGGATGGTAACACTCCAGCAAACCGGGTGTACAGTCGGCATGCGAACGAGTTAGCAGTCAAGCCCGGGCCGGGTCGACCAAAGCGGAGATGGCGCGACCAAGTGCAGGGAGATATTGCGGAGCTGGGTGTGTCCTCCTGGTGGGATGTCGCTGAGGACGGTCTCGGCCGTCAAATGACAAAAGAAGAAAAAGAAGATAAGTAGTATATTCGTTTTCAGGAAGCATAAAGGAGAAGCTACCACTAAAAAATCTATCTAACAAATTTGTTTGCGTCGCTGCATCGTCATGCGAGTCAGAAAGAATGTTTAGCGTAGCTGGATAGATTATTTCAGATCGCAGATGCCAGCTTAAATCAAATGATGATAACAAGCTTTTCTTTTTGAACAAAATTAAAAAGTTGTTTGACCTATAAACTAATAATCTTTTACCTTAAAATGTTTTTTTCAACTCTATGAGTAATTTCACAAAAAACATCGATGTCCGCGTACGTCGATTGTTTTCCAGATCTACTGCACACTTCTTGTAGCTGCCAAGACATAAATCTTATAAATTAAGTCATTGGTCACAAAATTAGGTTAGTGATCACAAAAGTGTATTTATTTAAACTTCGGCACAGACGAAGTTAGCTTTGCTTTCTCGCTTAGCCCCAAATCTTCCACAATTTTGTAGCTATATGGTAGATACTGTGGAACAACAGCGCTAGACATATAAATGCTTTCATAATTAGTCCAGTTTTTCTAATATTATGTAATTAATTCATTAAGTACCATAAATTTTGACTTTCTACTTACATTACAGTGGACGTAACGTTTATCGTCGATATTATTATAAATTTTCGAACAACATTCGTTAATGCGCAAGATGAAGTCGTATCACATCCAGGGCGGATCGCTGTCCACTATTTAAGCGGTTGGTTCTTGATTGATTTGGTGGCGGCCGTTCCCTTTGACTTGCTTTTGGTTGGGAGTGATACTGAAGAGGTAAGATAAAAACGAATAAAATTATTTAATATGCTAAATATAATACTATAGTACAAGCTAATTTAGTGTTCAAAGATAGACATTCGCAGATCGTAATTTTTAAATTGAAGTCTATAGTTTTAAACAGAAAATAGAGATTTGTTCAAATTTGCCAATATATTCATTTCTAGTCTAAGGCAGAGATCTGCAAGAGTACCTGTTTTCTTCTCCTTCTAGTGCACTCGTTGTAAAAGCGTGTGGCAGACACCCAAAATAAGCAGTACAGTAAAAATATGCCGAGACCGCATGCTGCTTTCGTTTTCTTGTGGCAGTCGTACGCTCACAGCACACACTCTCCTAATACATAAGTTTGTATAATTTCCTTTTACTCTCGCTCTCTTTGTTCACGAAGAAGTAATGGTAATTGCTTTGCGTAATGTCAAGAGAGACAGAGCGACCAATTCAAAAGGCGTTGCTAAATTTTTTTGGTGGTTTATTAACACTCAAATTTTTGCGCTCTCTGCTCGTCTGAGGACAATCGGACGTCAACAAAATTAAGTACTTATGCAGAGCATACGTAGTTGGACGGCACTGCTACAGAACTCTGGTATTAACCGATCGTGATGCGACTCACGCATCTATGTAGATATTATTGGTCAGGACATTGGTCTTGGCTAAGGTTTTAACTCAAAATATAGCAATTCAAGAAAGAAAGACGTTAGTTTTGGCTCACCCAAAGTTTAAATATACCCTTGCAGTTTTTATAATTTATATAAACAAAGGGGTTTTAGGACTATCATTCAAAAATTTCATTTTCGCATTAAGCAATGTTAGTTGAGTGATTTCCCAAGGTGACCAATAAAAGGCGCCTCTACTTTATTGTACGGCAGCTAAATGTGCTGAAGCAGATAATACTGATAACTGGCAAGTTAAAAGACGCCAAATGTTAAAAACAAAACTAGTTTTTTGATCGATCAAAATCATCCGATTTCAAAATCATCCGAACTTGATATACCAAAATCATCCGATTTTGATCGGCTATTTTATATAGTTTGTAGAATTGAGTGAAAGTATTTCAAATAAATAAAAGCATAAACTGACGCTAGCATTGAAAACAAAAAAGGTTTTCCATTAATAAAACTGTTTTTCTGACCTTACTTTTCTAAAGCAGCTATTTTATATAGTTAGTTGGCCGATTTCGAGCAATACGGAGACGATTTCTTTGAAAACAAAAAGTTTTTCTCGTTACTATGACAGCTTTATGCTATAGTAATCCGACAAAAAGTCTAGAAGTAGCATAGAAACAGAAAGACGGACGGACGGACATGGCTATATCAACTCAGCTCGTCATATATAAACTGAATGTGGTCGGATATGCTTTCTTCTATGCAGACATCTTCTTCTTCTTCTTCTTTGGCCATTTGATGGTAATAAAATCATCACAACCGTTTTACGGTCTCGGCACCAGGAGGACACACCCAGCTCGGCAATATCTCCCTGCACCTGGTAGCGCCATCTCCGCTTCGGTCGACCCGGCCCGGGCTTGCCTCCTAACTCGTTTGCATGCCGACTGTAAACCCGTTTTGCTGGAGCGCTATCCTCCATACGGGTTACATGTTCTATCCAGCGCAGCCGCTGTTGTTTTATGCGCTGGACAAGCTTAGTGTCCCCATAGAGCACGTACAGTTCGTGATTCATTCGGATGCGAAATTCGTCGCCAACGTTTTGAGGTCCATAAATCCTCCGAGGAACTTTTCTCTCGAATACGCCAATTGCCGCCTCAACCTTTGTTGAAATTGTCCATGCTTCTGCGCCGTATAGCAGGACTGGGATGATAAGCGACTTGTTCTTACTGAGCCCGAAGTAACATCGGTTTGCAAGAGTAATTCTTCTTCGGATTTACAGACTGGTGTTGTTGTCGCTGGTTATCGTCGTTCCGAGGTAGACAAATTCCTTAACAACCATGAAGTTGTATTCTACCATTGCAACAGATTGTCCAAGCGTAGACTCACTGCGCGCTGAGACTAAGAACTTCATTCTATCCTCATTTACCGCTAAGCCCACAAGTTTTGAGTGATTCTCTATCTCTGAGAACGCCCGTTTTACCGCAGATTCGTTTTTGCCGATGATATCAATATCATTGGCATATGCAAGTAGCATGTTATCTCTGGTAAAGATGGTGCCCGTTCTGTTAGCATTTGGCACTGGTGCAGTATGTACTCCATCAGCAGGCTAAAGGAGTCACACGATAAGGTGTCGCCCTGCCTGAAACCTCTTTATGTATCGAAAGGCACGGAGAGGTTTTTTCCTATTTTGACGGAGCTTTGTGTGCTTCTAAACGTCATAATGCAAAGTCGAACGTACTTTGCTGGAATACCAAAAGTAGACAGGGCTTCAAAGATCTTGAACTTGAACGAATCAGCGGGCAGCTCATCAGCGCCAGCAGACTTGTTATTTTTTAGCCTTTTTATGGCTAACAAGACTTCATTATGGTCCGGCGGGTCTATCTCTATGTTATCGATTGGTGGTGCCGCTACTTCCCTAGAGGCGGCATTGTGTTCGTCATCACCTCCCAGCAGGTTGGAGAAATAGTTTCTCCATTTGTCTAGTGCCACTTGCGGATTTCTGACCAGATTTCCGTGCTCGTCCTTGCATAGTGTGACTCTGGGCTTAAAACCTTCGGTTAGTTGCCTAATCTTTTGGTAGAATTTTCGAGTCTCACTCCTGCCGAACAGCACTTCGAATTCCTCCCTCATGCGCCTTTCCTGCTCATTTTTCTTCCTTCTGAAAAGACACTTCTCCTCTCTCCTTTTCGCCCGGTATCGCTCCTTAACAGCCTGCGTTGCTCCAGACTGCAGAGTTCTCCTGTACGCAACGTCTTTCTCTGGAGTAGCGTGGCGGCACTCATCATCGTAGCATGACTGTTTTCGGGAGTTTTCGGCAAATCCGAGAATCTCCTCGGCAGCCGTACTCATAGGTTGTGAAATATGCTTCCACTGTTCGCCTACACCAGAAGGGCCAAGTGGGGTTTTCCTGAGCAACTGGGTGAGTTTTGCTGAGTAGGCGTCGGATGTCCGTTGTGATTGCAGATTCTCAACGTTCAGCTTTCGACGTGTACTAGAGCGTGCGGCATGTGCCACACTGATCCGTGTGCGTACTTTGGCTGCAACAAGGTAGTGATCCGAGTCAATATTGGCTCCTCGGCGCACACGTACGTCTAGAACACTCGAAGAGTGCCGTCCGTCTATCACAGCGTGATCAATCTGGTTTCTTGTTAATTCTTATTGATCAGGTCGCCTTGGGGTCGTCGCGGTGTTCAAATCTGGTATTACTAATGACCATGTTCCGGCCCGAAGCGAAGTCTATTAGCCTCTCTCCATTCTCAGAGTTTTTTTCGTGCAGGCTAAGTCGGCCGATAGTCGGGCCAAAAACTTATTCTCTCCCGATTTTTGCGTTAAAGTCGCCTAGCACGATCTTGATGTCGTGATCGGGGCAGCGCTCATATAGGTCTTCTAGGCGTACATAGAAATCGTCTTTCTCCGAAGCGTTACAGATAAGACTAATATTAAAATATTTTGCCTTAAGTCTGCGTGCGGCAAGTCGCTTGTCAACTGGTGTAAAGCTGCCGACAGAGCGGCACAGTCTTTTGTTGACTGCAAAGCTGCAACCCAACTCGTGCTTTGAATCATGTCCACTGTAGTAGATCTCCCATGGGGCTATGAAACTGTCTGTCGATCTGTATAAACGCATCGATCTCAAAGACTATAAGGGATAGAGTTACAAATTCTTGCATGTGAGTATACCATGCCCAGATCGAGTTTGTTTCAGAAATGAATAACTTCTTCACCTCCTCCGCAAAAAACTGTCAAAGTCACAATTTTTAAATTAGAGCCTAATGACCTTACGAGGGCCGTCCCAGAAATAGCCCACCTAACTACTAAAACACAAAAATTTATCATTTTTTTTTTTTCATTTTTCAACATAGAATCCTTTTAGGTCGCTACACTTTTCCCAGCGATGTTCAATAGCTTCGATACTTTTTTTATAATAAGCACTGTGAAGCTCTTCAAAATAGGCATTAACCTCGGGCTCCACCTCTTCATTGTTGCCCAATCTTTTTCCTCCGAGCCATTTTTTCAAGTTTGGAAATAAGAAATAATCAGAGGGAGCTAAGTCTGGCGAATAAGGGGCGTGAGGTTGCAATTCAAATTTTAATTCATTAATTTCAGCCATTGCAACGGCAGAGGTGTGAACCGGCGCATTGTCATGAAAGAACAACACTTTCTTTTTCGCTAAATGCGGTCGTTTTTCCTGGATTTCATCATGTAAACGCTGCAACAAGTTCGCATAATATTCCCCGTTGATAGTTTTTCCATTTTTGAGATAGTCAATATAAATGATCCCGCGCGCATCCCAAAAAACCGACGCCATGACCTTGCCAGCAGATGGAACAGTCTTCGCCTTTTTTGGTGCCGATTCTCCTCGTTCAGTCCATTGTTTTGACTGTTCTTTCGTCTCAGGTATATAGTGATGGACCCATGTTTCATCCATGGCTATAAATCATGATGGATCACATGATGTAAACATCCTCACGACGCTGTTATTGTTCTGAAGTCAGCAAACGCGGCATCCATCTTGCGCATAACTTTTTCATGTCCAATTTTTCGGTCAATATGCGATGTACAGCACTTTTTGAAATGCCTACACATTCAGCTAACTCACGAACTTTTAATCGCCGGTCAATCAATACTCATTTTTTAATTTTGGCCACCATTTCTGAAGTGGTCACCTCATTTGGACGCCCATTACGATGTTCATCTTCGCAGCTCAAACGACCTCGCTAAAACTCAGCCACCCAATATTTTATTGTTGTAAACGAGGGAGCAGAATTACGTAAGGTAGAATCCAGCTCCTTTTTAATATTGGTTGGACTAAGACCTTTTATATGAAAGTATTGTATCACATTACGATGACCAATTTTGTTCATGTTCTACAAAAAACAAACTGTGCAAGGTAAAGGCACCAAACTTCAAACTTAAGCTTTTAATAGTCGGTACTTCCCCTTTTTGTGTGGCCGGAGTGGCTCAGCGGTTAGTGTGCGCGACTGCTGAGCATGAGGTAGTGGGTTCGATCCCGCCTCGGAACATCTAATGAAAAGTTTTTTTTTTCTTTAAAATACAACTTTACACCCGGCCACACCTCTTGCTGTTGGCGCCAGCATTGCAGTAATTAGCCATGAAAAGCTTCTCAAAAACTGCCGTTCGGACTCGGCGTTAAAGTGTAGGTCCCTTTCTCTTGTGCTAAAATTAGAAGCGCACAAGCCAAGAGATTGAGAGAGGCTCGGCTTTGGTCCCTTGGGGCTGTTGTCATCTTG
This sequence comes from Lordiphosa collinella, assembly GCA_018904265.1. Taxonomy (NCBI): domain Eukaryota; kingdom Metazoa; phylum Arthropoda; class Insecta; order Diptera; family Drosophilidae; genus Lordiphosa; species Lordiphosa collinella. The sequence goes on from JAEIFV010000772.1 coordinate 56,573, forward strand.
ACAAGCCGATTTTACTTTTACTTTTACTTCCCCTTTTTAATATTTTTTGTGAACATTTTCCAACACTACTGTGCTAGGTCGGCCATTTCTGGGACGGCCCTCATATCTACCTATTCTGAATTCGGAAGAAAAACACCGAATTTATACACGAAACAATTTTGCTTTATAGAGCAAGGGAACAGGTTATTGTAAAGTTTTTTCTGTGAAATCTTAGCTGTCAAATCTTATCTAATAACCGTGTACGACGCACTTATTTCAAATTTAAGAATACTTTCACAGTCTGGTCTATGTAATCAACAGTATAAAATTATTAGTTTGATTGGTTCAATGGCATTCCAGCCATTCGGGTGGTTCCGCCATATGTGCAGCCTATTAAGGAAAAAAGCCAAGCGAACGAAGCTTTATTTGGATAGCTACAGAGCTAAGAGAAAATATGGCACAGGGATATGGTCCTAAATATTTCGTACAATTTACAATGTGGGGTCGCAGTTTAAATTAAAACAAGCAAAGTTTAATTTTGCCGCATTAGTCCCCAAGCCAAACAATCAATTATGGGCAGCACAGGTCGCACTTCAGAGATACAGAGTCGGGCTTGACTTTCTTTCTTGTTATTTTAGATGGGGTTGTTATCCGTCTTTCCTTATAGTCGTCTTTTCTCAAATTGTGGTGAAGGATAATAAACTTGATCTGACAAGAAGTATTCGTTCCATACATATCAAACCCACAGCTCTTACCGTATCGGGGACCCGTGCGTTCAGACAAACAGACAGACTGACGGACATAGCTAAATCGACTCGTTTCTCTTATCTCTTTTTTAAAAGAGTATAAAGAATATCGATATAAAATTTATAGCTAACTTTATATAATGAACGTTATGAGGAAAATAAAGTAAGCTGCAGCAGCAAATTAAAACCTGACCATACACTTTCGTTGGTACTGTGGAAATTACTATCGGGCTTGACCGACTTTGGCCTGTTAGTTACAATTATTTAGATTTTTGTATTAAATAAAAACTCGTTAAGTCTTAAATATTCAGTCATGCTCTCATTTTCAAATTCGCGAGAGTTTGGCGAATTGGAGATCAAATAAGGTCGAAGAACCGGTTTCCAATGGCAAAACTTTTGCGAATACGAAAATTGTAGCATGGTGCCAACATATAAACCCTGTTCCCGTTTCCGAGTGGAATTAAAAAGTAAAACGATCGCAATTCCGAATCGTTTTCATCTCAGTGTTCCCGTTTCCGAGTGAAATTGAAATCGATTGTCTTTTCGAATGAATGCTCGAATCGTTTTCGAGTTTTAATTCAGCCATAAGACAGCCTTAACAATTTCGATGCGCATGCGCTGATGCGGAATTGCGAACTGCTCGGTTTCATTTCGATCGAACTTTCGTTCGCTTACACGCAATTGACGAGGTACAAGCAAAAAAAAAAATGATTGTAAATAAAATTCAACGCACGATATATCAATGAATACTTAAAAATCTCAACAATATTAGACAAGTTACAATAGAAATATTTGCAAGGTGAAAAGAATCACCGTTGCCAAGAAAATTGTCATTTACTTTTCATTCCACTGACTCTTAGTCAAAACTTTTGAAACCGAGTAACTTGATCGTTTTTCGGAAGCGGGATCAGCTACCAATTCCGATTCCGCATGATCTGATCGAAATCGGAAACGGGAACAGGCCTGATACACTAGAGCAAGTGCGTATTTTTGTTACCTATATCGGAAAATGTAGAGGTCTAAAGGTCAAAGCCTATTATATTGAATTAAACAATTTTGTCACAGGTCGATTTTTTTTGAAGCAAGGTTAATGCAAACATAGATTTAAAATATAAAAAATGAGTTTAATTGTAACGTTATCTATGGGTCTGCTTGTTGCAATTGAGATTTACCCCAAGATTAGTGACATCAAAGAATTTGTTTTTCGTATTAGGTAAGAATAAAAATATGTGACTTATTTATAAAAGCTTTTGCATTGGTTTTAAAAATTGAACTTTTTCGCTTAATTGTATTAAGAGTGTAGATTAGATTAAATTAATTAATAATTAATGTATAGCTTAAGTGTAAATTATCGAAATACTTATGATCCTTTAAATGATATCTTGTAAATCATAACCTAATATTTTGCAGCTTGGCATGGATAACGAAGAGGTATTAAAAGATAGAAAACATGCATACTTTGATCAGAAAACTCAATAAATCGAATATTTTCTAGAATCTGCACACCAATATTATTCACTAAAATGTATATAATTTGCCTTAAGTTGCCTCAATTATTGAATGACGTTACTTAAAAGAAAATCTGTAAATACTCGAATTAAAGTTTGGGATAAACTTTAGACGACATTTGCTTTGCAAAAATGATTATTTTGTATTCTGAAACGAAAATCCTTAAACAATAAGTGAATGACAAGTGATCGCCTACTTTTTACACAATGCTATTAATGCAATTATTTGTATGCTCTTTTTTGAAATTAATTATATTCTTTTATTGTCTATCTTTCGATCGATTAATAAAAAAGAGCACCGAAACTTGTAAGTTGCTCAGTGCAACAACTCACACTATTTTTTTCCTGTATACTTTTCACAGCTTTATTATTTTTTGAAATAATTAAATTTGCAGACCTCAGTAGAGGCAGTTTTTATACCCGAATGATCCGACAGTGATTTTGTTCATTTATTCACTCAACAGTACTCAGCCTTAAGTAAAATCAGCATCGTTCCGGCAACAGCGTTGTGCAGTTGCGCGAAATTGAGCTGAATGAATATGTTTGCAAGTAAATCGGCTCTCTTGCTCACCAATACAAACACATTTCTCTGTTCTCTCCATTTGGGAGGCCCAGCTAAAAATGACAGGGTAAACTCTCTATCTCTCTTTAATCTGTGTCAGCAGCGCAGTCAACAGCACTGTATCAGCATATGCAAAAACTGTTGAGTCAAACAAAAAAAAACACCCGAATTGAGCGGAGTGAAGATGAGCATGATTTGTGTTCAGAGCGCCAACAATGTTTGATTTTTTTGAATGAATAAAACTGAACAACGAATATGACATGTTGATTACACTAGTTTACAGCATTTTTCATCCTCTTCAATTTGATATCATTTCTTATGTAGAACAGACTTCGAGATAGTCCCCAAATTATCGTTTGCATTTTGCATTTTTAAAAAAGATCTCAATTACAAATATCTCAATTATGAAACAACTTTTGAATAAGTTTTATATACCAAATTAAAGCAAATAAAATTATCTTTCAATCAATTATACGTTGTTTTATTGTCAAACTTGTAGTGTGGATACTATTTACAAAGATATCGAACATTTCGTTTCATTTTTTATCGAAAATTTGAAAAACCCGTTAATTACTCTGTTTTTTAACTAACAAAAAAATTATTAAAATTTCTTTCTCTTTTGGATGATGTAAACTAATATTTGACAAACTAAAAAAGTGTTCATTTATCGAAATCTGTTGGAAATTGTAAAAGTTGGAAATTGTAGAAGCAACCCATTTTACTGCAAACAGGAGTGAAAATTTCGGTATAGTTTTTTTTTTGGATTTCTCTCCTGAAAACCTCGTCGTGAGAGTGATGAGCTTGGTGAACGATTTCATCAGGATATGAATATTATGAAGTTCCGCTATCAAGGATTTTGGAATAAGACCATGTTGGGTGACTTTTGTTGGTTTCTCACACAAGAGGAAAACTGTACACACAAACGGCGGAGCAAAACGGACCATAGGCATTTTAAATACCATTTGAACGCTCAAACTGAAATTGCTCATTTTTTAAATAAATGCTAATAACTTCTACAATTTCCAACAGATTTTGATAAATGAACACTTTTTAATTTGTCAAATATTAGTTTACATCATCCAAAAGAGAAAGAAATTTTAATAATTTTTTTGTTAGTTAAAAAACAGAGTAATTAACGGGTTTTTCAAATTTTCGATAAAAATGAAACGAAATGTTCGATATCTTTGTAAATAGCATCCACACTACAAGTTTGACAATAAAACAACGTATAATTGATTGAAAGATAACACAGTTCAACAAATATTGGGTTCATGCGGGCCGAGGAATGAAATTGTTACCGTTCGACGGAGGGTTTTAGTCTGAACACAAGTAAATTTTCAAAATTCTCTAGCACGTCAAGTTTTTGAGAAATCAATGGTCAAAGTTGTTAAAAGTGCCTAAAATGGCACTTTTCAAAAATTGATTAAAAAGCCATCTTAAACAGAATGATGCACTTGAAAATTTATATGCATAGAGGGAGCTGTAATCTTTGGACGGCCATTAACCAAATTCCTGGTTGTTGGTCCAATAACCTTAACTAATTGAAAAATGATGTAAAATTTATATTTTCTCGACAGACATCCTTACATACGAGGTGTGTTCAAAAAGTGTCGCGAATTTTGAATTTTCGCGGGTTGCGTATATTCCAATTTTGATTTTTTTGTGGCGTTATGTTGGTACTCATGTCTCTCACTCATTTTGAATGTTCACTTAATTGTTGACAGCTGCTTTGCTTGCACGTGTTTTTGGGATCGTCTTCGATTTTTACCTATTCAAAAAAATGGATCAAAGAACCTGTATCAAATTTTGTATGAAAAACGAAATTAAGTGCGCGGATGCATTCCGAATGTTGACTGTGGCATACGGAGAAGCTACCTTGGACCGAAGCAACGTTTATAGGTGGTACAAAATGTTCTCAGAAGGCCGAGAAGATGTGAACGACGAAGAGCGTGCCGGACGCCCGAGCACTTCAACAACAGACGAAAAAATGAATGAAGTGGAGAAAATGGTGTTGGCCAATCGTCGAATCACCGTTAGAGAAGTTGCTGAGGACCTAAACATATCGATTGGCTCGTGCCATTCGATTTTTATCAATGATTTGGGCATGAGACGGGTCGCCGCGAAATTCGTACCAAAATTGCTCAATTGCGACCAAAAACAGCATCGCATGAACATTGCTAATGAGATGTTAAACTCTGTCCGCGACGACCCAAATTTGCTCCAGAGGGCCATAACTGGTGACGAATCGTGGGTTTATGGTTATGACGTGTAAACCAAAGCTCAATCATCTCAATGGAAGCTGCCGCACGAACCAAGACCGAAAAAAGCGCGCCAAGTTCGGTCGAATGTGAAAGTTTTGCTGACAGTTTTCTTCGATTGCAGGGGCGTGGTGCATCATGAGTTCTTGCCACAGGGAAGAACGGTCAATAAGAAATATTACCTGCAAGTTATGCGCAATTTGCGCGAAGCAATCCCCCAGAAACGCCCGGATTTGTGGAAGAACAAAAATTGGCTTTTGCACCACGATAACGCCCCTGCTCACACATCGTTGCTTGTGCGCGACTTTTTGGCCAAAAACAACACACTAATGATGCCGCAGCCACCGTATTCCCCAGATCTGGCCCCCCTGTGACTTTTTCTTGTTCCCTAAACTGAAGAGGCCCATGAAAGGACGACGTTACGCTACGCTTGACGAGATAAAGACGGCATCGAAGGAGGAGCTGAACAAGATAAAAAAAAATGATTTTATGAAGTGCTTCGAAGATTGGAAAGACCGTTGGCGCAAGTGTATAATATCTCATGGGGATTACTTTGAAGGGGACAAAATAGATATTCATGAATAAATAAATAATTTTTGAAAAAACACAAAATTCGCGATACTTTTTGAACACACCTCGTAGCTGTGTGTCGGTAAGGTCTTTTTAAAATCAGTGATAAATTGTTTTAAAATTAATAAGTTTGCTACGAGAGTGCCTAAATTCACCTAGAGATTCTCACCAAGGTCTAAGAGACCTTCAAAGGCTTAATAAGTGGATTATCGGAGTAATGTGGTCAACTTGGACAAGTCGTGGGTTCAACATTCTATTTGCACAGGCATGATAATTCCTTTAAAAAAAAATAGACACTGATTTTCCAAAGAACCTTCCGTCACACAGCTATCTTGGGATGTTCGTCGAGAAAATATATGTTGTTCAACTTTTTAACTTTATTTATGGTTATTGAACCAACCACCAGCAATTTGGTTAATTGCCGTCCAAAGATTATAGTCCCCTCTATGCATCTAAATTTTTAAGTGCTTCATTCCGTTTAAGATGGCTTTTTAGTCAATTTTTGAAAAGTGCCATTTTAGGCACTCTTTACAACTTTGACCACTGATTTCTCAAAAACTTGTAGGCTAGAGAAATTTTAAAAATTGACTAGTGTTCAGACTAAAACCCTCCGTCTAACGGTATCAATTTCATTCCTCGTCCCGCATGTACCCAATATTTGTTGAACTGTGTAATTTTATTTGCTTTAATTTGGTATATAAAACTTATTCATAAGTTGCTTCATAATTAAGATATTTGTAATTAAGTGGGAAGGCGTTTTTCAAAAATTCAAAAATCGATAATTTGTGACTATTACGAAATCTGTTCTACTTAAAAATTTGTCAACCCCAGATTCGGATTCAGAGCGTGATTTTACATAAGAATTGACATCAAATTGATGATAAAAAAATCATTAATTGCACAGTTCAACAATTATTGCCGTCCAAAGATTATAGTACCCTCTATGTATCTAAATTTTCAAGCGTATCATTCGGTTCAAGATGTCTTTATACAATGTTTTTGAAAATGTGATATTTTAGTCCTTTTTATCAACTTTTACCATTGATTTCTCTAAAACTTGACGGGCTAGAGAAATTCTGAAAATTGACTTGTATTCAGCTTGACAAACGGTAATAATTTCATTCGAGGGCCAGCTATGACCCAATTTTTGTTGAACTGTGTTATATGTAAACTTGTCTTATTCATGAAGGTTTTGCAATCAACCGAAGCTGTTCTCTGTTGCTTACCTATCGTTGATATGCTCACATTAGAGATGGGCACGGGATACAGGACTCGCGCAGGACACGAAAAAATTTTGGGATCGGGCAGGACGGGATTGAATTTTAATTTTATGTCGGGATCGGGTCGGAACAGAGACGGGATTAATGCAAAATCCCGAAATTTTCGGGTCCCGATTTGTTTTTGTTGACCACAGCAAGATTAAGCACATCAACGAAAACAACTTATCGAAAAGATCTGAATCGAACTAAGCGAATGGTCATACTTATATACGAATGCAAAAATGGGCACACTAACAAGGAGATTTAAAGTTGTTGGCACCAGTATTGCGGTAATTAGCCATGAAAAGCTTCTCAAACTACCGTTCGGATTCGGCGTTAAACTGTAGGCCCCTTTCTCTTGTGCTAAAATTAGAAGCGCACAAGCCAAGAGATTGAGAGAGGCTCGGCTTTGGCCCTTTGGGGCTGTGTCATCTTGACAAGCTAATTTTACTTTACTGGGACAAGAGGCATGTACCGACACAGCTGTACCTAATCAAATTTAACATAGAAGCAAAATGTGCTGCGTTGTCAACTCTTCACTCAAAACATTAAATCGCTATTCACTGTCTGAGCTATTTTTTGACAATGTCCATTACTAGGCGACATCTTTGTTAATAATAAAAATGGTTATGAAAGTTTGAAAAAGGTTTTGTTTTATTTCATTAAGAATTAGAAAAATTGTTTGTAAGCATTTTTTACGAAGTTCTTTTCTTTACAAATATATTAAATTTTTTTATATAAATTTGTATAAAGACCCTGTGTTCAAAAAATATTCCTAAATAATATTTAAGGACGTGTCTGGATAGCTTGGGTCGGGATCGGGACGGAATGGATTCGGGATCGGGACGAGGTAGCTTTAGTCGATACCGGGAGGGAATTGAATTAAAAGTTTGGGTTCGGGATCGGGACGAAATAGCTCGGGTCGGGACTGGAACAGGACGGGATAAAATTTTTTTTTTTTTAATCGATCGCGGTGCGCACCCCATTGTTGGGGAAATTGTCCACTGCTCGGACAAAGGCGCTTCAGAGACTTAATATTTGGGTGTTGAGTAAAGCAATAGCTTCGAGAACGGAACACAGTTTGTAGTCCTATGAATTAAGGTCTGGGCTACCAGCAGGCCAATCATCCGTAGAAATGAAGCTCGGTACAAGCTGAGAGCTGAAGCGGAGACTTGTTGAAAGGTCCACGGCTTGTTTGCAAATACTGTCGTGTTGAGAGGTTTGCAGAAGTGTTGACTCCTTTTCACAAAAATGGAGCTTGGTGATACCATCATACGCGACTCCTCACCAAACCATCACTTAAGCCGGATGGTGACGTCTCTGAACTCTCGGAATAAGTTCAGACGCTTGTTTTGATGACACAGGCCACCCACCAATCGACCTCTAGAAAGTTTCTCTTACTAAACTATCGAGAACGGGTTCCGTTTTCGGTCCGACAAAGTATTACCTGGCGCTCAGTTTGTGGCAACAAAGCGTAAGTTCTCGATACACGTTTTCGGATCACACTTTCTCGATAGCGAAAACGGATCGAAAACTGTATCTTTTCCATTTGGAGCCCGCATCTCTAAGGAAAAACGGATTTCAAATTTAAGAGAATCTATCGAAATAACTGATGTCCGTTTGAAGCCCGCATAACTAACAAAAAGCGTGCCGAAAATTTTATAGAAACTTACGTAATACTAGTAGGTCCGGATACATACGAGAAATTGACGGGAGGGAGCATACACTCTATTGTTCTGTTTGTTGTACGATTCCTTTATGGTAAAAATGTTCTCGTCGTTAATCAGAGTTCGTCTGTGGGCATTGTTCGCGCACTGGCAACATCATGCTTTCGATTTTGTTATGCATTTTTGTTTCAATGCTGTTTTGAGCAAGTGGCCGGTGTGTCTCTTGTATACACTGAGTCCCAAGACACGTTTTATGATGCTGTGCTTGCTGATATTGATCTCACGAGAAATGATTTTCTGCAGGATTTCGAAAAATGCGATCTTTCTCGACTTTGATGGCTTGTGGCGTACTTCGCACAGTGCGCAAACTATGCTCAAATAACTCAAATAACAAATACGCAAAGTTTTGGGTGATTTCCAGTGTGCGCATCATCCGAAAGATTTCACCTATTTCGAAGGCGCATGTATGCTGGCCAATTACTACAAAACGATTTTCGAGCGAGCTCCGTAGCATGATTGCAACCAACTGATGCCTAAAATTTTTGATGCAGTATAAACATCAATGTAACTTTTCAAAAAACTATCATGTTGGAGAGGATGTCCCTCAATGGTTCTCGAGTACGAGTGTGTTCAATACGAGTACCAAAATAATTGCGGCTACTAGGTAGGATGGCGGAAATTATACCATACAGTCCGCGGGATTTGTAGCTCGCATCGAGAAGAGCGTATGTAGCTTCCTTGCTGCTTTCTTCCCAGTGATTTTCGTCTATTTTAAGTCGACTCTGCATGGGTGACTGCTTTGAAAGAAGCTTCCTGAGTCCTACTGTTTCCGAGACCTTCTCTATGCTGGAGCAGAAGGTTCTCCACAAATGCTGCTTTGCCATCCTTACTTCCTTTTTGAAGAAGCGAAGTCTTATCTTGTACTGGTCCCAGATGATCGATAATCAAGTTTCCTTTTTGTAACTGTAAGCTTAAGCGGGGTTTTGTATGCTTTGGTGAGATTAACAGTCTCCCACCGAGCAAATGGGCGTTGGCGTAGGCAATTTTGATTCCTCTGATTTAAGATACTTCACCCAGTCAGTGTTCCGGGGGTTCCTTTAGACATTTCTAGTTTGACCGTAGTTAAATTGGATCTTAAATTGGACGAACTTGTGGTCGGAGAAGGAGGGTTTATTAAGGAATCTCCATTCTGTCGCCTGAGTCGCCTATAGTCCAGGACGTTGGCCAATGTTGGTCTCACGTATGTGGGTACGTCTCCAACGCTTTCTACACTAAGATTAGTTTGTAAAATAAAATTTTAGAAAGACTCACCTCTGTCCGGACGTGCCTAATACAGTGTGGCTTTCGTTAGCGTCCGTTCTGATGGCGAGCGGCTGCTTGCCTCCACCGTCAATCTTTCAAGCTTAGCCTCTGGTGCCTCTCAACAGTGGCTGTAATGGCACGGAAAAAGAATGGCTGTGTTTGCTCTACTTACTGCGGTCGGATAGAAGGTATTGTAGTTTTTGACAATAGCGTGGAGACCTTGTTGTCCACCGCTTTCCAAGGTTCCTGAACTAAAGCCACATCGACGGGACCTTCTTCCGCCGACGCGATCCTGCTCTTATGTAAGTCAGCATTCTCCGGTCCCGATGGGTCAACCTGCTTGGTTGAATCGCCATCCTCGTCTTCCTCCGCAGACCGTACTGTCTCCGTTATGTCGAGGCTGCTGGCTTTTTCGACCATCGTGTCGATACCGAGGTCTTTCTCCACCTCAGCAGCCTCCAACGTGAGTTTGTAAGTTTCCTCATGCATGCTGCCTACTCCCAACGCCATCGCCCCTAACCTTGGGTAGACTAAATCCTCGGCTTTGTTCTTATTGATCTGGAGGTACATGTGCTGCTCGTTTTTGTCGGGCTTAGCAACATAAAGTACCTTCCAGTCTCCAGTTGGCACATCAGGATTTTGCCACTGTAAGAGTTTCATCGCCTGCTCTTTTGGTTTGATCCGTGGAAAGATTAATTGCGCTTTCGGAACGGAAGTAAGACAAGTTCTGTCTACAACCTCCAGCTGGGCATTCTCCCACAGGTTTCCCATGTCGGTAGTGACCCACTTAACTTGTTCTGGCGTCATCTTTCCGTTAGGCTCGCTATTGTGGAAGAGAGCTACGGTGAGACGCCGTTTTACTTTGTCGCTGGCTGACTCCTTGGGCGGATTGTTTTTTTTGGGGAGAGGTTTGGCCTGTTCCTGCTGTCTTAGGCATGGCCTCTTGCTGGCCGGGGCTTCCACCTTCGCTTATTCAGCGCTGCCGCTTGTTGGCTTTACTCTCTTCCGGTTTGTCGGCATATGTTGCGAAGATGGCTCTCATCGCCGGTTTCTCCGACAAGTGATTGCGGCCCTCCTTGATCTTTTGCTCGGCCCACGCAAGCTTCGGCTGTTAACTATATTTGTATGGGAGTACTGTGCCGAACCTGTCACCTGAGGGCTGCACAAAAAAAACTACTGGGCTATTCAACCTAATACCGATTTCTTTATTTACCCCTCTCAGGAGTTCAGCACGCTAAGTTGCCAGTGCCTCTTAACTTTTACATATGTTTGTTCAATTTTATAGTTCTAAAATGGCGGGCTTAAGAAAAAATGGGCATTTGGTCCCCAAAAGACAAAATGAAATCAAGTCCCGAATTTCATTATTAAATAACTAAACAATTTGAAATGTGAAATAAGGCCCCACAGAGATGAAATAAAGCCCTAAAAAATGAAATAAGGCGCCAAATTCGGGGTGTTATTTCGTATGAAATAATACCCCAATTTCAAAAATGAATTAACACCCCATTTTTTCAGTAGTTTTGTTTGTTCAATATACTGTCTTCTTAGAAATGAAAATTTTTACTAAAAAATCGCGCGATTGATATATTTTTTATACCCGTTACTCGAAAAGTAAAAAGTGTATAATAAAGTAGTGTAAATGTCCATCTGTCTGTATGAACACCTAGATCTCGGAGACTAGAAGAGCTTGAGCGACTAAATATTGCATGAAGACTCCTATTGTCTCCACTCGCGACCATAATAAAAAATGTTGAAAAGCTCCAACAATTTTAAAGACATCTAAGTCATATTTTGCAGTGTAGTGTATGTGCCCAATATCTACAATCTCTGAAATTTTCATAAAGATCGGATAATATATAGTAGAGCTATATCTATCTCTATAAATATAAAGACGTTTGTCCTCACTGACTGACTGATTGGCAATAAACGCACAGCCTAAACGGAAAGAGCTAGAGGGCTGATATTTGGACAGGAGTTTCCTTATGTGGTAAGAGTGTGTACTAAGACGGGGGTTTGAAAAACTCCACCCGCGAAATTCGAAAAGCGTCGGGAAATTTTGTATGGGGCAAATTTTATTTTTCATCCGATTGACTTGAAACTCGGTTTGTAAGCGAAGTGTGCGAAATAATTGGACACAAGGAAAATTGCCCACAAGGAAAATTGACGGGAAATTCGATATGTAAGTCGATTCTAAGGATAGTAAGTGAAGTAATCTGTGATGTGATTTTCTGATGCTAGAAAATTTAACCTAAGGGTCGGAAAACTCATGGAAAACTATGCATGCAAAACTCCTATTTTCATCCGATTGTCTTCAAACTTGGTCTGTAAGGATAGTATAGGAAAATACGATGACGATAACGGTATCGATAACGATAACGAAATCAATAACAATAGCAATATCGGTAGAGATAACGATAACGGTAGTGATAACGGTATCGACATCAAAATCAATAACGATAACAGTATCAATAGCGATAGCGGTATCGATAACGATAAAGGTTTCGATAACGACAGCGATAACAATAATGGTATCGATAACGATAACGTCACGGATAACGATAAAGGTATCGAAAACGGTAACGATATCGGTAATGATAACGTTAACGGTATCAATGACGATAACGATAGCGATAACGTTATTCATAACGATAACGGTATCGATAACGATAAAGAAATCGAAAGTGATTGCGATAACGGTAACGATAACAATAATGATATGGATGACGATATCGGTAATGTTACCCAAACCCGGTCGGAAAAGAAAAACTATTTCGGTTTTATGTGATGATTTATGTGATGATATTTAATAGCTTTTCTGTTCCAATATAGACTGACGGCGACATGTTTAATTTGATTTAATATTGAAATTTGCTTTTTAATAATTTTTCGCAAAACCAACCCAAGACAGCCATATCAAATTCTGCCTAATGATTGGCGCGCAAATATTTTTCAATTTAATTTTGGGTAACGCGACTTTAATTTAAGTTATAATATTAGCATGAATCATAAAACTTATGCCACAACTAACAGATTTCTTTTTAACATCATTTTAATTCAAAACTAATATAACGGAATTTTTTTTGCGCGTGATGCAACCCTGTTTTGTGAGATGGACAATTATCTTGAACCCAATTGGACAAATTCTCTTTGCCACTAAGAAAATGAAATCTCTCGAAGTTCTGGGGCACCAACGGATTTTTCGAGCGACTTGCAAACCAACGGAAGACAAAATCTCTGGAGATTTCCAGGACACTCCCGATTATGTTGAAATGTTTACATTAGTGTTAATGCTCTGCTAACTAACATAAGGGGAGGCTATAAAACATTAACTCCCCAGAGTAACGGGTACATCGAGTCTCGCTTAAATAAAATAATGAAAGCTTTTAACTAAAAAATCGAGCGATTTATTGGTAAGAAATTTGTGCATGCGTCGCTCAGATTTATTAAATTAAAATAATGTAATTACCTCCTGAAAATATTGAATATAGATGACTAGGAGCTGGTTAAAGCAACCTTTGGGAGTTATTTTTAAAGTTCCGTCTATTAAATATTTCCCATTCGGCGGTGGTATATTTTCCTTTATTTCGCTTATTATTTTTAAAAATAAAGCCCCAAAAATTTGTTATGCGGTCTTATTTTATTTCTTTGTTCAATTTTCTTTAGGAAATAATGCCCCAAAAATGGAAATATCACACCAAATTTTATGAAAAATCTTTGTTATTGATTTCTGTATCCATTTTTGGGTACTTATTTCATTTTTTTTGCGACCTTATTTCGCAAAGCCCTAAAAACTAAGGAAGAATTGTAGTGGCAGTAATACCTACAGCTTAGCGGTGCGGTTTATTTTGTTTGTAAAATACATAAGCTCGGCTAACTCTACTTTGTTTGCGGGTCAACTAAGCCTCAACAGTTGGTAAAAGCAACCGCCCACCAATTTATTCTTTAAAATAATCAGATCTTAAAAATACTAGGAAACACCATTCTAACTGGACTCAGATCAGTCTTTAAGCTCAATTTTACAAATTTAAGTTAGTCTAGAGTAGGGTTAACGAGTTTGATAACTATTGAAAACGAACTAGTGGAATAATCTAAGAAACCTGCGGTATCTCAGTGGTTCATTCACTTGTTTGTATTTGGGATTGGTTTGTGTTGAACTTAATAAATTCTTCAGTTTTTAAATTTTAAAAACAGATTTTTCATAGCCACACTTAGGGATTGGCCATCATAAAACTGACATAATATTACTGCCTTATTCTAAGTATATGCGATAAATTGAAATTTATTTCTGAATGTTTTATTTTTTTTTATATGTCATTTTAGACTACAACCTTAATCGGGCTTCTAAAAACTGCCAGACTTCTACGACTAGTTCGTGTGGCAAGGAAAATTGATCGGTATTCAGAGTATGGAGCAGCAGTGCTAATTTTGTTAATGGCCACTTTTATTTTGATCGCTCATTGGCTGGCCTGTATATGGTAAGATTTCGAACTGATTCACTGAATAGTTATTTGATGTAAAATTGGGGTGTACTAAAAACTTGATTGCACTTGAATATTGGACTCATTATTAATTTGTAAGCTAGTGAAATCTTAAAAAGGGTTAAAAGCAACTAACTTTTCGATATAATCTTGGGGAAACTTCTGTGTCAGATGCATTTTAATAGATTATAAAGAACGAAAGCCTTATTGGCGCCCAACTATTGTATTTTTATGATCATGTAATAACCTTACCAGAATTGGTTGTACCGTTTCCCACTCTATCGGTCAAGGAAGGATACGTGTTTATATATTCAGATGGACAAACAGTCACTAAAGTACTTGACTCACATACCAACAATTCTGAGTGTCGCTTATATCGCATTTCAGTATATATCTCATATAGGTGCCTGGACATCGCAACATGTTTTAGCATTAGTATGTGAGTCCAGTGCTTTAAGTACAGTTTAACTATCGGTGAATATGAAGACGCTTCCTTTTTTGACCGAACGAGTGTTCTGGTGGGTGACAGCTTTCTCGATTGGAACACACTACAGTGATTAGCAATGTAGAATGACAAGTTCGAGTCTAGGTGGGGGGAGAAATCGACCCTCCAACTTTTTTAGAATTTAGGGAACCCCCATCTAAGTGAGGAACTAAACATAAGATCCCCTAAAAGTTTTCCATTCTTTTAGTTACACCAGTTCCATACACCAAGCTTTTAAAAAATCTTTTTATCGGTAAAAGTGACTAAACCAATTCGGACCTCATAGTGACCCAATAATAATGTAAAGAGAGACTACGCCAAGAACTGTGATATGGTAGTGCAACCATAAAAAGTAATTAGCCAATACTGAATTGAGTATGAAGACAGTTAAAGCTTAGTACTTAGACAAACTAAATCTGGACCCAGCTAAAAAGACAACTCATTCCGTTGCGGCTCACCTAAGGGTACAGTGTGACTGTTCAACTCCGAAATACCACGATTCAACAGAAAAAAATCCGCAAATGTCCAACGGTCATACTGCACTGTGTTTGTTTACATTGGTTGCGTTCACCAGCATAAATCGATGACCAAAAATCGACTAATTTTGTTAGATTGTGCTGGTGAACGGGAGTGATGTGCAATCATGATTGCTAATTTTCGTGATTGTGTTAGATGTAAATCCATCAAAGTATTTCTTTGTTAGATTGATTTGATTTGTGATTGTTATCGATAGCAAACAGCTGACAGCAAAATTAATTTTGTAAAAATAAAACAAAATGAGCAAGGAATAGTCTTTGCTTTTCGTAGTTTGGATGTTGGCAAAACGGGAGTCCTTCTCATTAGTAGGTGACCGTTTCGACATACCATAAAGCCCTTAATGGAGTACCCAAAGTTCTTAATCCCCACGCACACCGCGTCCCATTCACTGCGTCTCATTTGCAGCTTTAAATACATCTCGCATATCTGCCACACCACCGGCACCCGCTTGCCCAGCTATGCCCTAAAGATGACTCGATGCACCAAGGTGTGTATGACTTGTGTATGACTTGCGGCCTGCAGCACCTCTAGCATGATCCAGAGCTGCACATCTTCATTGACATTTGGTATACGCTGCTGCTGGAACGTATTGATCACCTCAATGGCACACGGCCAATCCTGCTGCAGCATGTGCACCATATAGGCTCCCAGTGCAATGCATAGACGATGCAGCACAATTTTGAGTCCTCCCGCAAACTGTACAATGGTGTCGAGTGTTCGTGCTCTGCATCTCATCCAAATCGGTTGGGAGAGAGCTTTCCTCCGAGTCTATCATGGAGCTGCAAGAAAGCCCCCCAGTTGATTCCTCAAACCTGGCCGCATGAAACTCCTCAATAGAGCCCACCAAGTTGCCACCGAAGAGGTCGAAATTTCGCCATATCGGCATTTTTGACGACAGTCACATCCAATGTAATGGATTTTACTTGATGTTATTCATATTTTAATATTTTTTTTATTTGCGGTCAAAAGTTCAAAACTTCCGCCAATAAAAAAAATCGATAGTTTTGTTGGCTGCCAATTCTATCTAAAACCGTTCACCAGCAGCCAAATACTTTTTTTGTGATTGTTGATTTATGTTAGATGATTGGTGTGTGCGCCCATTATGTGTTTTGATTACAATTAAATTGATTTTAAAGTGTCTATTGCAAATGCAGAAATACTTGGATGATATGTGAAAAGCTGAAGTCATGCGCAATGCCTTAATTGTGTGGATGATTCAAATTGCGCTAATCGGATCTTTTTTGTTTTTTGCTGCAGCCGTTATTGAATCCATTTAGATAGAAGGTGTCGGAAAAAATTCATTTTTTTTCCCTTCTACCCAGAAGAACTTAATCAGCTGGTTATCCAGTCAAGGTTGCGGCGCCTAGAGTTTTACGCTGGATATGAGCGAAAGCATTTAGTTTATCTAAGAACTGGCCCAGCTTAGGGGCCAGTCGGCAGCAAAACTGTAGCTACCCTTTTTATACTCTGTACCAAAGGTACACAGTATATATAAAGTTTGTGCAAAAGTATGTAACCGCCAGAAAAATGCATCTTCGACCCTGTAAAGTATATATATTTTTGATCAGAATCAACAGCCGAGTCGATATATCCTGTCCGTCTGTCTGTCCGTATGAACGCAGAGATGGTTAGAGATAGAGGTTTAAAGTAAATGCGATGAAATTTCTTATACTTGCAGGCCGATTAAGATTACCCCACAATTTTGAAAAAACGTCATGTCTCCCAAAATTTTATAGACAGAAGGTTCGTTCCTTATGGGCATATTTAGTAATCAGAATTATTTATTGATCCGCAAAAGTATTGGTGAAGATCGGATGAGCGGTAGTCAAGTTATGAGCAAAAGAGTGTTCGCTGCTGCAGCGCTGCTTTCTGCTCTTACTGCGGCAACAAAGAACATCCTGAGCATAGACTTCCGTTGATACAGAGTATATTACAGCCGGGCTTGACCAACTTTCTTGTTTTATATGGATTTGACACCCAGCTAAATCGTCTTAGCATGTCTGAGTACTATGCTTAATGGTTGGAGTGAAGGGCGTTGCCAGCTTTCCAAAAAGATAGGCGTAGCATTTTCTGAATGTTTATTAAATATTCATTTAATTGTACATTACAAAATTATTTAATTAAATAAAGATGCATTCGATATGAAATGAGAAATAATTTTTAAAACGTCCGAAAAATTCAAGCATAAATTAAAACGTGAGTTTGTCTACGCCCTTGGTTGTAATCGCAGATAATTCCACGAATCAAACTAACAAATCTTTGGTTTTAAATTCCTATATAAAGTTCCAGCATGTTATACTTATTTTAGTAGGAGTGTTAAAAATATATTTATGGTTCGGGCCATTCTAATGTTAAACATTGTTTAATTTCAGGTATGCAATCGGAAATGCAGAAAAATCAATCAAAAATGTTGGATGGCTACATTCTCTGGCTTACGATATTCAAGAGCCATATTTAAATAATACAACTGGAGGACCATCAATTAAGGTAACGAATTATTGAAATATAAAATGATAATTTGATGTTATGTGTAATGTTATGATCTCTTTGGTCAAATTAAGAGTGTCTGATTTCATCCAATCAAAGGAGTAAATGGATCACCATGTGATGATTTTCTACGGGAGGCTCACTTCCGCATTAGCCAGTCCCTGGTGCTTGTTGAAATCAGCGACCGTTGTACAACCTGGGAAGTGAGTGTTCCTTAGTGCTGTTTTGGCTTTCTTATTGGCCTGTGCTGTTAGTGCGTTTGAACTGACCTTGGATAATCGGCTGGTGTTTCAGGTACCCCCCGAATATTCAAGCAGAAGTTTAAATTAAGAGTTTCTTTGGGGCTTGAAAATGTTTTTATATTTACCTCATAGATGTTCGCATAGCTCGCTTCATTGGTGTACTTGTAGGCTTCATTAGGATGTTCTGTGAAGCAATAGATCAAGGTTCTTTTCCACATTGCATTCGTGCAAGGTACCCGTGGTACCCACTTCCCAAACCATCTTCCCAAACCGTGTATACAGCAAGTCCTTGTCTTCCTTGTTGATTTGGACGATTTCATGTTGCCCTCTTCTTTGGGAAGTGGATTGGCAATATGAAGAATCATCCAGTTACCCTTTAGAACGACATAATTGTGTCATTGGAGCAGCATTAGCGACCGGGTTTCCTGGTCTTCAATAAGTATCCCAAAAGGCCTTCAATTACGTACCTTCTGCGTCAGTCATTTGAGCGTAGAGTCATCCTTACTCTGGATGATGTTTACCCCATACAGTAACGAAACACCATGGACGTGAGCTTGGGAGAATCGTTGTTTTTCATAATCATGGAGAATAATGACTATACGTATGGAGCAGTATTCAATGCAGTAGTCATCCTACAGATTCTTTAAGGCTGCAGTCTGCAGCTATTTGGAGCTGAAGGAGCAAGCTGCAGCTATTTCGATCTGGAGGACTCTTTGTCTGCTCCATCTTGTTTGCGTATTGCGCGCTTGCTGCCGGCATCTGCGCCTCCAGCGCGCAGTGTTTTCAAGCTGTTATGATTTTTTGCTCCGCCTATGCGAGCTTTTTTCTCTTGGGAGAGATCGCTGTTGGACTGGAGCCGAACCCTGATTTTCAGAATCGCTTTGTATTCCTTGACTGTCCTGGTCCTTCATTACGCATAAATCTGAGTCCTGATTTCGGTAAGGCTTTTCGCTTTCGTCGTGCTTTACGAAGCCACACATTCAAGCTCAGAGTCTGTATCGACTTCGGGACTCGCGCGCGTCATCTTAGAGCCACGTTTATGTTTGTGGCTGTAGAGTTACAGCGAACCTGGCCTGGGCCCGACACATCAGAGGTGCGACCTCTGGCGACACGCTGCAGAGATTGCTACCCCGTAACTGCTGATGGTAGTTGTAACGCCTTCTACCGACGTTCGGGCTGATATTCCACTCCGAGATTGAATTACTGTGCTTCGCATAATAATGGTTCCATAAATGTCTGCTTTTTATACTCTGTTCCAGAGGTACAAAGAGCTTATTAAGTTTGTGCAAAAGTGTCCGTCTGTCCGTCCGTCTGTCTGTCTGTCCGTATGAACAAACAGATCTCAGAGATGGTAAGAAATAGAGGTTTGACATGTATGGATCATATGTTTCTTATACTTGCAGGCAGATAAAGTTTATTTTCAATTTTGGCTCCGGCCCCCTTCCGCCCCCGCAATATCGAAAAAGTCATATCTCCTATAGTTTTATAGAAAGAAGGTTCGAACCTTCAGGACATATTTAGTATTCGGCATTCTTTATCGATCCGCTGAAGGAATTTGAAAGATCGGATGAACGATATTTGAGTTATAAGGAAAACAAACAATTATGTGCAACACCGGTCGCAACGGTGATGGGCAGCAATTCACAGGTACAGAGTATGTTATAGTCGGGCTTGACGGACTATCTTTCTTGTTGTATTTGGGAATCATATAAGGCCTACTGCTAGTCCCCTCTGATTCGTGGCTTTTTCTCAACTCTATCCTTTATAAAGCTGTCTGGATTAATTGGACATTGCTGTAGTTCTTAAAAATAGTGCGTTATTGTCTTGTTTTTGACAAGTTATTTACACATACAGTACCGCTCGATGAGTACAACATAATGAGACCATTCCAATAAATAAAGTTTATACCATGAAAACATAATAACATGCTGGCCTAACTTGTGTATTTTAACTTTCAGTCTCGGTATATTACAGCTCTATATTTTACATTTACGTCACTCACGTCTGTTGGATTTGGAAATGTCGCTCCTAACACTGATACTGAAAAAATATTTACAATTTGTGTGATGCTCATTGGATGTAAGTAGATTTCTGATCTTCTAGACTTTACAATTTGCTGTGTTTTGTTATTTTATTTTACTTCCTTTTTGTACGTTCAATGGTTACATAGCAGTTATCTATAAGATAAAAAATCGAAACTTCGAATATTATAAGTCCCATTTGATCTTTTTTGTAAAAAAACGGTTTTATACATAAGTATAAATGCTTTAAAGATTCATATTCATCCTGATAATCAAAAATGTATCACTTCTCAGTTAAAGAATATTAGGCTTATACTTATACTAGCTGAATACCCGGCGTCGCCCGGTCCTTATGATTCTTATGAGAGCGACTGTTTTCAAGCTAGTGTTGTCTGCAAGTCGTCTTAAAACTTTTGGAACGTTCGATCTTTTTCTCTATTTAACCATCTTCATAATCTAAGGTCATGAATATTTTGCAAATTTCGTGACTTTTTTGACCTCCTATTTACCCATCTACAGTTGCCGTTTATCAAGTCTTCACAATAATCCCTGCTCAAATCAAAAACTTGCAAATTTCGCAATTTTTTGGACCGTGTAATCTACAGCTTTCATTTACTAACGCCTGCATTGTAATATAAGCATTAAGCGCTTTCATAAATACTCATAAGGTTATTTTGCAAATTTCGCGGTTTTTGATCCATTTCACAGACACTTTGCTGATCGACATGAACATACTTTGAAAAATTTGTGAAGATCGGTTCAGCGCCTTAGACGCCTATAAGGGTCAAACATATAAACATAAAAACATACTTTCACTTTTATATATATGTAAAGATATACGGGTCAGTTCCGGGATTCGACTCGATTTTCGTGTAAATGTAATGTTTCGCGTTTAGGTTATATTAATTTGTATGTAGCTAACAAGACAATCAGTGGTTACTTGATCTCGTCATAGTTTGCTCTCGAATTAAATTCACTTGGTATTGAGCAATTGATTTCAGTTGCTCAAACGAATTCGAGGTTTTTTATTCCAGATCTAGTAGCCGTAGGCATATTTTTTACCTTCTATACAACGTTAATCAATTTGGATGCAAAATGTTAACGTTTACACGAAAATCGACCCGAAAACCTGAACAGGACCCTTAATCTTTTTTCGTTTCTTCTTCTTCTTCTTATTTGGCCCGATATTTCTATCACAACCGTTTGACGGTCTCGGCCGGTGCTATTAATACCCTCCACTCGCCTCTGTCTTGTGCGAGCTGGCACCAGTTGGTCAGTTTAAGCGGCTTAATGTCTTCCAGCACCTGTTTTTTCCAACTAAGTTTCGGTCGTCCTACACTTCTTTCATTCCCTACTTTGTTCGCCTTCCACCTGTACACTGGAGCATCTTCATCCATACGAGTAATATGTCCAAGCCAGCGCAGCCGCTGTTGTATTATGTGCTTGACTAGATCAGTGTCCCCATAGAGCTCATACAGTTCGTGGTTCATATGGGTGCGGAACTCATCGCCAACTTTTACAGGTCCATAAATCCTCCGGAGGACTTTTCTCTCGAACACGCTGATCGCCTCATCATCCACTTTTGTTAATGTCCATGCTTCTGCGTCGTATTGCTGGACTGGGATAATAAGTGACTTGTACAGCGCGATTTTCGTTTTACGAGAGAGGGTATAGTAGTAACATCGGTTTCCAAGGATTATTCTTCTTCGGATCTCCAGACTGATGTTGTTGTCGCTGGTAATTATCGTTCCGAGGTAGACAAAGTCCTTTACAATGTTAAAGTTGTACTCTCCTATTGCAACAGATTGTCCAAGACGCGTGGGCTCACTGCGCGCTGAGACTAGGAACTTCGTCTTTTCCTCAGCCCATGAGTTTTGACTGCTTCTCAATTTCTGAAAACGCCTTGCTTACCGCCCGTTCGTTTTTGCCAATAATGTCAATATCATCGGCATATGCAAGTAGCATTACATCTTTATAAAAGATGGTGCCCGATCTGTTAACATTTGGGCACTGGCGCAGTATACACTCCATCAGCAGATTAAAGTAGTTACTCGATAAGGTGCCACCCTGCCTAGAACCTCTTCTGGTATCGAAAGGCTCGGAGAGGTTCTTTCCTATTTCGACGGAGCTTCGTGTTCTTCTCAACGTCATCATGCAAAGTCGAACGTACTTTGCTGGTATAACAAAAGACAGGGCTTCGAAAAACTTTGACCTTATCAGTGTGTCGAAAGCGGCTTTATAATCAATAAAAAGATGGTAGGTTTTGATTTTCGTCTCATGGGTTGTCTCCAGTATTTGTCTCAATGTGATTATTTGGTCTATGGTGGATATACCAGGTCTAAAGCCACACTGATAAGGTTCGATCAGTTCGCTCATTCTCGGCTTTAGACGTTCACATAAGATACATGACAGAACTTTATATGCAATGGGTAGTATTAGGCAGAGAACACTTAGACTCCAATCTTCGGGCATACTCTCTTCGGACCATATTCTGCATAGGAGTTGGTGCATGCACCTTAACAGCTCCTCGCCGCCAGCCTTGAACAGTTCAGCGAGCAGCCCATGGTTCCAGCTGATGTGTTTTTTTAAGCGTTTTTATAGCTAACCAAACTTCGTTATGGTCTGGTGGGTCTAATTCTATATCATCGATTGGAGGTTCCACTACTTCTCCAGAGGCGTCATTGTGTTCGTCATCGCCTCCCAGTAGGTTGGAGAAGTAGTTTCTCCATTTGTCTAGTGCCTCTTTTGGATCTGTGATAAGATTTCCTGCTTCGTCCTTACATAGTGAGGCTCCTGACTTAAGACCTTCGGCTTGTCGCCGAACTTTTTGGTAGAATTTTCGAGTCTCACCTTGCCGAACAGGCTTTCGACTTCCTCACGCATACGCCTTTCCTGCTCATTCTTTTTCCTTCTGAATAGACTTTCTCCTCTCTCCTTTTTTTCCGATATTGCTCCTTGACAGCTCGCGTTACTCCCGACTGTAGAGTTCTCCTGTAGGCAGCGTCTTTCTCTGCAGTAGCGCGGCGGCATTCATCATCGTTCCATGACTGTTTTCGGAAGTGCTCGGCATATCGCCGTACTCATGGAGTGTGAAATATGTTTCCACTGTTCACTTATACCTGTAGGGAAATTTCCTTTGTTTTTTTTTTAAATAGTTTTTAGTGAAGAATGCTTCTCATTTATTTGAACGCTTTCATGCTGAAAGAAGGTGAAATTTCCTTGAGCAAATAGGTGAGTTTTGGTGTGTAGGCTCGGAGGTCCGTTATGATTGCAGCTTTTCGACGTTCAGCTTTCGACGTGTACTAGAGCGTGCAGCATGTGCCACACTGAGCCGCGTGCGTACTTTGGCTGCAACAAAATAGTGATCCGAGTCTAAATTGGCTCCTCGGAAAGAACGTACGTCTAGCACAGTCGATGAATGCCTTCCGTCTATTACAGCGTGATCAATCTGGTTTTCCGTGTTATTATCAGGGGACCTCCAGGTCGCCATGTGGTTGTAGCGGTGCTTAAATCTTGTGCTACTAACGAGCTATAGGAAAGTTATAAAAAAAAAAAACATAAAATTCAGAAAAATGCATGAAATCTTTATTTGAATCGAAAGTACGGTCCATATAATTTAATGTTTGAAGATTATTTCATGCAAATGTTGACCGTGACTGCGCCTCAAATGGTCCATCCGCTTAGTCCAATTTTGGCATACTCTTTCCAACATTTCGGCAGGTATCTCACGAATAAATGCTTCAATGTTGTCTTCCAATGCGTCAATTGAAGCGGGCTTGTCTGTATAGACATGAGCTTTAACATTGGCCCACAAAAAATAGTCTAAAGGCGTTAAATCGCACGATCTAGGCAGCCAATTGACCGGTCCCGAACGTAAAATAAAATGTTCACCGAACTCGCCTCTCAATAAGACCATTGTTGCGCGTGCAAGTCGAGCTCTTGCATTTTGGACAAAAAAAAGTTGGATGTCATCTCACGGTAGCGCTCACCATTCACAGTTACGTTACGATTCGCATCATCTTTGAAGAAGTACGGTGCACTGATGCCACCAGCCCATAAACCGCACCAAACTGTGACTTTTTCTGGATGCATTGGTAGCTCTTGCAATGCTTCTGGCTGATACTCACTCCAAAATCGACAATTCTGCTTACCCATTGAGCCAAAAATGAGGGTTGATTAAACTGACCATAAAATGGAAGAAGCGCACGATGAACTTTTTTAACAGAGCACGCATTTTGATAATAAAATTCAATAATTTGCAAGCGTTGTTCGTTTGTAAGACTTTTCATGGTTAAATTATAGACCAAGTGTTTGACAGTGAAACAAAACACGAAACGTGCGTGAGCTGTTTAAACCAGTGTTGCCAAAAAGATAATAGCTAAGAAATCACCCTTTACTTGGTTTCTTCCTAACACCCCCGAAATCTGAATTTATGGCCCAAAAACAGCTATTTGCTTTTTTTTACTTATTAAAATAAAATTCGCATATGGACGGTCTGATTGTTTATAGCCTTGGCAATCCCGATAGCGACGGGAGGAAGAGGAGGGTATATGGGTTGTTTGCAGAGTTATGAACATCTGCCATTTTTATACCCTTGCAGAGGGTATTTTAAAATTGCCAGGGTGTTTGTTTCGCATTGAAGGAAGCATCTCCGACCTCATAAAGTATTTATATTCTTGATCAGCACGACGAGCTCAGTTGATTTACCCCCGTCCGTCCGTCTGTTCGTCTGTTTCTATGCTATCTCCTCCGTCAGTTTGAAAGCTATCTTCACCAATCTTTGCACGAAGTATCTTAGTCCAAATACGCTGCTCATTTGTCGAAACCGGTCGGTTCGGATGACTATAGCATATAGCTGTCATAGGAACGACAGGTCGAAAAACTAGTTTTAGTGAGAACAACTTTTTTGTTTACAATGGAAACGCCTTTAAGCTTCGTATTTCTTAGTTTGTTATACTTTGAAATCGGACATCTATATAGTTAGAAAAACTTTTTTTTCAAACTTTTTCTTAGGCCACCACTGGTTTCACTATTTTATTCTATGTGTTTTTTTTTAAGTTTTATTATAAAAGCACACTTAACTCTCCTTTGAACAAATGTTGTCCCAATAAATTTGGTAACCGTTTGACGAAGTCATTCCCGTTTTTCTGAGTATACACCAACAAACCAGTATTTTATTTTGAGTTGTCTTACATATTAGTATATGTTCTAACATTGGTTGAACGCTTGCCCACGAAGTATTCAAAGTTGAACAAATGTGAGGGAGGAGGTCAAAAATCCGCGACTTTTGCAAAATCATAAGAGTATTTTAAACGGATGGAGGAGATAGCATAGAAACAGACGGACGGACAGACAGACATCGCTGATTCAACTCAGCTCATCATGCTGGTCAAGAATTTATGTATACACTTTATGTGGTCGGAGATGCTTCCTTCTAGGCGTTATGATGAATGGTAATGAATGATGGTCATTTTATTTATTATTTATTGAGATGTTTCTTTCTCGGGTTAACAAATTGAACCGAGTTACAATGTAGCGTGTGCTCTGACGTTTACGCTAAGCATACACAAAGCATACTGAGATACATTAAAATTCTGTATGCATTATTTCAATTCGATATCACTTTTCTGGATGACTTCCCGAACAAAATGATGCCAGATTTCGATGTGTTTGGATCTCGCATGGTAAGCAGGATTCTTAGCCAAGCTTTGTGCACTTAGATTATTCCCAAACTATACAGTAGATGTCTTGACATCTACACAGCCGATCTCGACGACCAATCGCCTTAAGTGCAGCACCTCTTTTGTTGCTGAAGACAGAGCCATGAATTCTGTCTCCGTGCTGCTCAAAGCCACGCAGTCCTGCCTCTCTGACTTCCCCGAAATTGGCCCACCTGCTAGGAAAAAAACATATACCGTGTATGATCTGCGGTTAATTAAGTCTCCGCCCCAATCAGCACATGTTCACATGCTCACATGCTTTACATGCTTTACTCCAGCGAGATATTCGCTATGCGGCTCGTTATTCCTTTGTGCCAATTTAACGACAGAATGATAGATGTCTGGTCTCGAAGTATCCGGTCAGGCTCGCCATCAACTCGCCAATATCTGACTGATATGCCACTGCATCCTCAACCACGCAGTCTTCACTCCTGCATTCCACCTAGAAACCTGCGTAGCTGTAGTCCGACACACCTGAAGATTGTACTTCTGAAGCATATCCTTGATATATAACTCTTGGTTCATCGATATACAGCCTGTTTCTAACGCAATTGACTTTGTCGATGCACTCTAACTTTATTGCAATCTTTGCTTTAATGGCAATCAGGTCATCCTTCTTCTGGCATGCCATAAGCAAATCATCAAATCATAGATTAGTACAAAACAAAAACCACCTTTTATTTCCTGCTTATACAGGCATGGCTCGTTCTGGCATTAAGAAAAAATCCAATATCACAAAGCGCCGCGTTTAATTTGGCAATCCACTTCCTTCCTGCCTGGTTTGAGCCGTATATCGCCTTGTTCAGCCTTAATACCAGCTCAGTCTTCATCTTGTCTACGTACCCCTCTGGCTGCTTCACGTAAACAACATCGCTCAACTCACTGTTGAGATAGGCCGTGCACACATCCATTTGGTACAGATGAAGCTTTAGCTCAGTCGCTAAAACCGAAATCAGCCGTATCGTTTCATAACGACATCCTGGAGAAAATGTTACGGTATAGTTTACACCGAACCCCTGTGTATCGCCTTTGCCCATAGGTACTCGTCCATATCACGTGCACAAGCAAACTTCTTGCCATCTCGACAAGAGCTCAGCTTGCCCGTTCGGCCACGCCCTTCTCTTGGGGGCTATATGGAACTGTTAACTGACGCATAATGCCATGCTCCTTGAGGAACCCGTAAAAACGCTTGTTGACGTACTCACGGCCATTGCCACTGCGGACTACTTTTAACTTCCGCCCTGTCTGTCGCTCCGATATACGAGTATTCGTAAAATCTACAAATTTTCCAAAATACCTCGTCCTTAGATTTTAGACATATCATCAATAAATGTCAGAAAATATGCCAACGGAAGCTCCAGCTGATGTTTTCAGACGCTGCTGGAAACGGTTGTTCATGAGTTTTATTACTCTTTATGCACGTCACACACATCTCCGAAAAATCCACATTCTTTATGCCCAACACCATTATTTTTTGCCAGATTCATTAAGCTGGTAAACCTGATGAATGGTGGTTTTCGGTGGACCTTCTCTGTGAGATCTTTCCCAAGTCCCCAGTGGATGTAGGTCAGTTGCAGGTGTTGTTAAAAACTCAGATATTTTATTTTATTATTTATTGAGATGTTTCAATTTCAGCAATTCTACTAAAGATTAGTTAATATGAGCCATGCTCCCATTTTCGCATTCGCAAAAGTTTTGCGATTTGGAGAGCAAATTTGTTCGAAAAACCGGTTTCAAATCGCAAAACTTTTGCGAATGTGCAAATGGAAGCATGGCTATATATGTTATTAGGGGAGGTATAACTATAGTGTTACATTTTGTTTGGAATACTTTATGTCTCTCATGGTTTTGTAGAAAAAAAAAAAAACAATGACCTTTTTTTTTTTTTTTTTAGCATTAATGTATGCTAGTATTTTTGGAAATGTCTCGGCTATAATTCAAAGACTTTACTCGGGTACTACAAGATATCATACTCAAATGCTACGAGTTCGGGAGTTCATACGATTTCACCAGGTAAGCTTCAATTATTTCTTTTATTGGGTCATTTTCAGAAAATATGCTGAAACCTAATAATTTCAATTTAAAGTATCGCTAAGTGGGCTTCTTTAACGATACCAAAATTTATATGTATTACTTAAAAGCTTCAAACGCACCATTCCCTTTTCATTTAAGATAACCATGCCGTCTAAGAAATTGACCATGCAAATAATTAATTTATTTTTATGAGTTTTTGGTTGTTGGTTTTAACACCATGTTCTCTCTTAACAAATTTTAATTTAATTTTTTTGTTAGATATCACTTCGTTTACAAATTTAAAAAACTTTACCTTAACTCTTCAAATATTGACCTCTAAAAAAATTCACTCTTAAAATTTTGTTATTTTTTTAAAAAAAATTAAAAGAACGACCTCCAAAATAAAAAAAATTAAATCCAACCAAAACAAATTTTATAAATATAATTTCAACCAAACAAAGGTTGTTGTGTCCCTGTTTGTGAAAGAGGTCGAGTGTTCTATCCCGCCTCGAGGCATGTAATGATAAAGTTTTTCTATAAAAACTATTACATATTCGGTCAGCCTCGCCAGTTGTAAACAGCTCCCTTTCTCTTGTGCGAAAGTTAAAAGCACACAAGCCAAAGAAGAAATTATTTTTTGACCATCATAGCACAATTCTATTCATTTTAATCCACCAACTGGCCAGAGTCTTTTATGTGAATTGAACTGAAAAAGGTTTTGAAGCGCAAAAATTTGTCACGTACATTTAAATATAAGTAAACTACACCTCCGTTAAGAGTTAAAACATGTAACGGACATTTTTGATCGATAGTTATCGATAAGCGATCAAGCAAAATGGCCGAACGCTTTAAGAAACGCGTTAGGGGTTCTTGGCAGAGCGGCCGCTATATAAGCCGGCCTTGCACCCCAAAAACTAGACGGAGGTAAGTCCGTCAACATCGGGGTATCGTGGTATCAGAGTGCGGCTACCACCTGTCCACATAATCCTCTCTTATTCTTAGAGTGCGCTGTCCTCTGTGCACCAAGCTAACCTGCTCCAGAACTTACTAGTTCTCTCGTGGTCTCAGAGTACGCGGTCCTCTGTCCACCAACCCAACCTGCTCTAGAACTAACTTATCCTCTGGTGGCCTCAGATTGCGCTGTCTTCTGTCCACCAAACTAGAGTGCGCCGTCTCTGTCCACCAGACTAGTCCTCTCCAGAAACTCCCCAACCCTCTAGTGGTCTCAGAGCGCGTCGTCCTCTGTCTGCTAACCTAATCTTTTTCAGAATTCCCCCAAATCCGACCTCTGTCTGTAATCTAACCCTCACGTGGTCTCAGAGAGCGCTGGAGAGGTCGTTCGTGGAAAAGCCTTATGGATCTTAAATAAATTTAATCATATTCTTGTTGAAGTCGGATATGCCTCTTTATACCCTGAGTAGACAAACGTGAGGCGCGCTCAATAATCCAACTACTGCGAAGAGCAATACTCAATACATACATAGATAAGTGTGTGAGCTGAGAGCACCGAGTATTATGCGTATTCCTCTTCGATCTCCGAGTAAAATTAGTATGTATCCCGCAAAGTGGGAGTGCTGCTGCCACTTCGAAGTCGAAATCAACATACAGTGTCGCTCAAGGCTGAAACAAACAACATCGAGATCGGCTCAAAACGACACCAGTCACTGAAATACTAGTGGAAAATTGAGTGAGTATATGAACTGACTTGATATTTTGAGACGCGAGTCACACCGCTTTCGCTTGTACGGCGAATATACTCGAGTCAAACAAACAGGCACTCTTGCAGATCACTAGATTGCAACAAAGATGGCCTGCGAGCAATCGACTGCTGCCGGGAAAAAATTCGGGAAGCGACGAAGGCTCTGGTCACGATCTCAAGGCAGCCAGAGTCACGACCCACAATAAGCAAAACTGAAATACGTCGGAAAAAGACTCTGCGCACAGATAGGCCTCGGAAAGGAGGAGATTGCAGCAGTAATAGACATAGGAGCGACAAGGAGTGTCATAGGAGAAAAATTATTGGGTGGGAAGGTGGGCCTAATATCAAAAGAAGAGGTGATGATTCGAATGGCGGATGGAACAATGACCCAGGCCTTTAAGACAGTGGTCCAACTGGGGGGAAAGAGATGTGAACCATCATTCCTCATCATGAAGGCCGTAGCCAGGCCCGTCGAGAGGGTGGGGAGACTTTTGAGAGGGGCCCTGACTTTTGAGAGGGGCCCGTAGTCCGGATTTTTGGCGAAAACTTAAATAAACTATGTACAAAATAAGAAAAATCCCCCGGTCCCGGAATCCTCTTTCGACAGGGCTGGCCGTAGCAGATGGTATACTAATGGGAATCGATTGCCTGGCAAAACAGGCGACCATAACATACGGGTCCGCAAAATTTAACCTGAGAGAGGGAGGAACACAGCAAGACTCACAAGATATTCAACAGGCTATAGAACACCAGGGAAAAGGCGAACCAACGAAGGACGAAATAATCAAATGTGGCAGGGAACAAAAAATTTCAGACAAATTCACCGCGAAGTTTAAAAGAACTCTGCAGTCGTTGAACAACGCTAGGCAACAATCCCAAAGCATACCAACGCTGCCCAGGGTGGGCCACCGAATGTCAGTCACCAGGAAACTGAATCCGACAACCCGCCGCAAGGGGGAAGGGGGCCACGTCCTTTTAAAGATAACACCCGAGAAGCGCTCAACAACCGGGCAACTGAACGAACCACCCGGATCGTCATCCACCCAGAAGCTAACTGTGGAAGTGGAATCAAAAACAACCTCCAGGGAGACGCCGTTCAGAAACTTCGTCAAAACCAGTATCGATCAGGACGAACCCGTTGCACTAGCCACGGAGGAATATCCCAAAAACTGGAAGGTGCCGAAGGGATTCAAGTTGTCGAACCAAACCCTCAGCACCATAAAAAGCAAACTGGACATCCGCAACGGACATAGGCAGTTAAAATTCCAGTTCGAATAGAAGAACGGCAAAGGATGGATACGGATTGGAAGATCAGGGAAGGTCACTATTCGACTGAACCCACAGTCTCATCCTCTGAAATGAGGAGGGGGTGTAACGTGCCATAATATGTCACGCACATTTAAATATAAGTAAACAACCCCTCCTTCAAAAGTTAAGACAGGTAACGGACATTTTAGAATTAAAATAAAGCGCCCAACTACAGTTATCGAAAGCGATCAAGACCACTACAGAGCCGAACGCGGTAGAAAACGCTATAGGGGTTCTTGGCAGAGCAGCCGCTATATAAGCCGGTCTTGCACCCCAGAAACTTGACTTCTCGATTAGAGCGTGCGGAGGTAAGTCTGTCAACATCGGGGTATCGTGGTCTCAGAGTGCGTTGTCCTCTGTCCACCAAGCTTACCTGCTCCAGAACTACCCAATCCTCTCGTGGTCTCAGATTGCGCTGTCCTCTGTCCACCAAGCTAACCTGCTCTAGAACTTACTAATTCTCTCGTGGTCTCAGAGTACGCGATCCTCTATCCTCCAAACCAACCTGCTCCAGAACTAACTAATCCTCTCGTGGTCTCAGATTGCGCAGTCCTCTGACCACCAGACTAATCCTCTCCAGAAACTCTTCTAGTGGTCTCAGAGAGCGTCGTCCTCTGTCTGTTAACCCAACCCTCACGTGGTCTCAGAGTGCGCTGTCTTCTGTCCACCCATCGAATCTGGTCGAGAACGCCCCAATCCTCTCATGGTCTCAGAGTACGCTGTCCCCTATCCACTCACGCCGCTGCCCCATCATCGGGGAATCATCCTTAGAAAACGCCCCACGCATCCGCCCAGGGCCCGAGGCCACATCACTACGATCGCCCTAACGCTTAAGCGACTCCGGATCATCATCCCCGAGGCAGGACGGCTGCAGCCCATCACATCAAGGCCCCGAAAGGCCGTCACCACCTTGACACCAAGAGGGTGTTCGTCTTAACATTAATAGTAATTAAATATATTAAATTTAAAGCTAAAGCCTAGAACCACCTATTCGAGGAATAAAGACAGACTGTGAAGACTCAATTGAGGCACATTCCTTGTTCTTTCTGAGAGGACTTAAGCGAAATTCATGAACAGCAACCTCGCCACAAAGAAACCAATTTTCTGTGACCCCTGGCCCTGGCGAGCTGTGTAAAGTTGGAACGCGCGTGCCCTCTTGTGCTGTGGCTATCCATACCGGATGCAGTGTATTAATCTTGCTGAACCAGGCCAGGGAGTCGATTCGTAAATCGCACTTCCGGAGCCGAATCGCAAATCGCACAAGATCCGGGGTAATCCATGTTTTCCTGTGAGCCGATTCGTCAATGGCACAACCTGAGGCTCACCCGCTGCCAATTCAGAAATCGCACTTACTAATTCTCTCGTGGTCTGAGAGTACGCGATCCTCTATACACCAACCCAACCTGCTCCAGAACTAACTAATCCTCTCGTGGTCTCAGATTGCGCAGTCCTCTGACCACCAGACTAATCCTCTCCAGAAACTCTTCTAGTGGTCTCAGAGCGCGTCGTCCTCTGTCTGTTAACCCAACCCTCACGTGGTCTTAGAGTGCGCTGTCTTCTGTCCACCCATCGAATCTGCTCAAGAACGCCCCAATCCTCTCGTGGTCTCAGAGTACGCTGTCCCCTATTCACTCACGACGCTGCCCTATCATCGTGGAATCATCCTTTGGAAACACCCAACGCATCCGCCCAGGGCCCGAGGCCACATCACTACGATCGCCCTAACGCTTAAGCGACTCCGGATCATCATCCCCGAGGCAGGACGGCTGCAGCCCATCACATCAAGGCCCCGAAAGGCCGTCACCACCTTGACATCAAAAGGGTGTTCGTCTTTACATTAATAGTAATTAAATATATTAAATTTAGAGCTAAAGCCTAGAACCACCTATTCGAGGAATAAAGACAGACTGTGAAGACTCAATTGAGGCACATTCCTTGTTCTTTCTGAGACGACTTAAGCGAAATTCATGTACAGCAACCTCGCCACAAAGAAACCAATTTTCTGTGACCCCTGGCCCTGGCGATCTACCCCCCGGGCCAAGTATCTTAACACCCCAGTGAAGTAGGAACGCGAGTGCCCACTTGTGCTGTGGCTATCCATACTGGATGCAGTGTATCAATCTTGCTGGACCAGGCCAGGGAGCCGATTCGTAGATCGCACTTCCGGAGCCGAATCGCAAATCGCACAAGATCCGGGGTAAATAAATCGCACAAAATCCCTTGGTCGGGGTGGGTTAGTACTTACAGGTATTTCTACTGCGCCAAGGTGTTGACTCGACCGATGTCGCCGAGCGGATAACTACTTTTTGTAGATGCATTTAAAAATGTTCGATATTTTTGACTCATTTTTTGACTTCGTCCTTAACGAAAATAATCCGGCTCGTGGTCGTTATTTTCTCTTTGTATCTGTACGTTTATGCTTAAGTAAACGTCAATCTATTCGACCCTTAGAATCTTACATTCTATAATCATAAATATCGTCCCCTTTTAGAAGAAATTGTTATTACCTAATGAATTGTATATTTGATCCAGATTCCAAATCCTCTTCGCACGAAGCTAGAAGAATATTTCCAGCATGCATGGACATATACCAATGGTATTGATATGAACTCACTACTAAAAGGATTTCCAGAATGTCTTCAAGCTGATATATGTTTGCACTTGAACCGAAAGCTTTTAACGACTTGCGCAGCATTTTCAGATGCTAGCCCTGGATGTCTCAGGTAATTTAGTATAACTGTGTTTAACTGGGACATATTTTAGAATTCTTATTTTATTTTTTAGTAAATAAGCCTTATTCTCAACAACTCTCAGGGATCAATTTCGAAATCAGAACCGAATACCAAAATAAAATGTTTCAAATCATGTACCGGAACTGATACTAAATTTCGAGAAACGAAAGCGGTTTTTTGTTACTGGAACGAACCCAAAACATTTTTACCGTTAAAATGTCAAAAAAATTTGACAACCCGATTTCAAATTTTCTTAAAACTTTTCCTAAAAGGTGTAAAGTTCAAGCACCCCTCTGCCAAATGACAGTTTATTCGAGAGTCTCGCATCTTTTAAAAGGCACCTAAAGTACTAAGACTTTCGATCTTCCATCTACGGCATACTCACTTGCTAAAGGAGACAAATGTAAAGGTTTATTAGCAGCAAAATGAAATTAGTTCCAAGTACCAAGTAGACAACGCTCCGCGGCGAGTAGGTGTAGCGAAAGTTATAAGTGCTTTTCTGAACAACTTTTATTATGTTACTGAATGGAGTTACAAGAATTTTATGTTTTGTAGTTAAGTATCTACTATAATGTAATCATAAGTTCATACATGTTAATTCCATAAACTACTACTAATTAAATTATTTAACTATTTTTAAATTGACTCTTTCTTTATGCTTGCAGGGCGTTTTCGCTCAAATTTAAGACAACTCATGCTCCTCCTGGTGATATCTTAGTACATAAGGGTGATGTTCTGACTTCATTATTCTTTATTGCAAGAGGATCAATTGAAATTCAGAGAGACAGTAATATGATTGTCATATTGGGTAAGTCAACGCAATAGATAAATATTTCGAAATTTTTTCGAAGCAAGAGACGTTAGCTAGCGTCGCCTTACTCGTTTATTTGCTGTGTCAAATAATTTTCGTTTTTATGTGCTGTTTTTTTAACGACACAAAGTAACAACATACGTACGAGGTTTGTTCAAAAGTTATCGCGAATTTTGAATATACGCAAGCCTCGAATACTAGTGGCGTTACGTTCGTACTAATATCTTTCACTTTTGCTAAAAAGACCGGCCATTATTATTGTCTACTTAATTTTGGCCAGCTATTTTTCTAGCACGTGATTTGTCTCATCTGCGACGTTTTTATATTCGATTTCTGACTATTTAAAGAATCTGCGTCAAATGTGAGAAAATCAAAAATGACTGTTGACTGTGGCATATAGGGAAGCTACCTTGGACCAAAGCAATGTTTATCGGTGGTAGAAGCGCGCGAGTTCAAGAAAAAAGCGCACCTAGATCAGTCGAAAGTGAAGGTTTTGGTCACAGTTTTCTTTGATAACCGGGGCCGTGGTGCACCATTAGTTCTTGCTACTGGGAAACACGATCATTAAAGAATATTACCTGCAAGTTGATGAACCTATCAGTCAGGATTGCCGGAATTATGGAAGAACAAAAATTGGCTTTTGCACCATGATAACGCCCCTACTCACAAACTGTTGCTTGTGCGCGAATTATTGGCCAAAAACACCGTGTTCCCCCAACCCCAACTCTTATTTTGTTCCCAAAACTAAAAAGGCACTTGAAACGACGACGCTACGACTCGATTAATGCGACACAGATTGCATCGAAGGAGGAGCTAAGCAAGATTAGAGAAATGATTCTAAAAAGTCCAGGTCAGAATCGCCAGTTAAATTTGTTCCTTGAGATGTCCCGCGGTTAATATGGCTTCCTCACTGAAGCAAATTTTCAAAAAAGTTATCATCACTGAAAATTCAGTTTTCTGTTCTCATTGTGCTGCTTCTGCATTTGCATTTTGAGAACATATGTTCTCTATTTACAATTAACAAAGTGACTAGCATAAAAGCATATAAATTAAACGTAAATGATATATTCGAGTTACTTAGCTGCTTGAATTATAACATCCAATATTGGCAAGGTTTAATAGTGGCCGGGTGGCTTAGCGGCTAGTGTGCGCGACCGCTGTGCAAGAGGTCGTGGGTTCGATAGCGCCTCAGAACATCTAATGAAAAGTTTTTCTTTGATTAAATTTTACACCCG
This sequence comes from Lordiphosa collinella, assembly GCA_018904265.1. Classification (NCBI taxonomy): domain Eukaryota; kingdom Metazoa; phylum Arthropoda; class Insecta; order Diptera; family Drosophilidae; genus Lordiphosa; species Lordiphosa collinella. The sequence continues at coordinate 92,191 of JAEIFV010000772.1, forward strand.
GTCACCCCTCTCAGCTGTTGGCGCCAGCTTTGTAGTAATTAGCCATGCAAAAGCTTCTCAAACTACCGTTCGGATTCGGCGTTAAATTGTAGGTCCCTTTCTCTTGTGCTAAATTTAAAAGCGCCCAAGCCAAAAGATTGAGAGAAGCTCGGCTTTGGCCCTTTGGGGCTGTGTCAAGCCATTTTACAATTACATTGGGAGTCTAAACTTTCTGCAATTCATTATGTAATCATTTTAATTTTTAATTAGTTTATGGAAGTATAGCTTAATTGCATGTTCCAACCTTCTGTGCACCTTAATAGAGTGTTGGAAACTTCGTCAAAATTAAAAAAAAAATTATCGAGTATCGAATTGAATGTGTACTTTGTTGGAAAAATGCACTTTTCTGCCCCATAGTCCAATGAATTGAGTCGCAACTGAAGTTAAGGTTTTACCTATTTCTTTGGGAATCCACTTGATCTCACGTCCTTTTTTTTTTTTTTTTTAAGCTTATTTTGTATTTATTGAATCTTCTCTTAATGAGACTAACAATAATTTTTCGGATCTTAATCTAGAAACTATTTTATAAACCATCCCCTGTTGGAGATAGTTTGTGTTCTGCGGCCCTTCAATTCAGTCGCTGGGTTGGTAGGTCATTTCTCCTGAGACGAAAATGCGTTGCTAGCATGGAAAGAGATTTTGCAAGTTGATTTGGGTGGGTAAGAAGCTTCTCAGAATATTTTTGTTTAAGTTGCTCTATTTCAGTTTCGACCAATGGGATGCTGAGATCGTTGTGGATACACTCATTGCGAATGTACCATGGCGCTCCAGTGATGGTTCTGAGAATTCTTGACTGTGATCTTTGGAGGATGTCCACACTGCTCGCACAGGCATTTCCCCATAACTGCGAGCCATACGTCCAGACAGGCTTTATGATGCTTTTGTACAGTAGGACTTTATATTCCAGTTTAAGAGGGGAACGGGAGTTGATTAGCCAGTGAAGGCTGTTGGCCTTTAGCTTGATTTGAAGCTTTTTCGACTCTATGTGTTTGCGCCATGTGAGCCTTCTATCGAGGTGCACACCTAGGTATACAACATCGTTTGATTGCGGGATCTGTGTTGCATTTAAGGATAGCTGGGGACAGGTGCTTCTGTTGAGTGTGAACGTCACATGCTTACACTTTTGCTCGTTGATTTTTATGCGCCAGTTGGCCAGCCACTCTTCCACATTAGCTAGGTGGCTTGCCAGGAGACTTGTTGCGGTAATTGGACATCGTGATCTGTTTAATATTACGCTACCCTGCGGCACTCCGGCTCCTATAGTGAACTCTTCCGTTGTGTACTTATTTTGACGAACTGTAAATACTCTGTTACTGACGTAACTTTCTAGGACTTTGTGAGTATTTGGGGGAAGCATTGTCCTTATCTTGAATATAAGACCATCCAACCAAACGCGGTCAAATGCTTGGGCAACATCTAAGAAAATTGCAGAGCAGTATTCGTGGTGCTCAAACGCAGTCCGAATGTCTGAAGTTAAACGGTTGACTTGCTCAATAGTCCCGTGCTTTGCTCTAAACCCAAATTGGTGTGAGGGAATGATATTTTGTGTATGGGCATCAATTTTACTGAGTAGGATCTTTTCAAATAGTTTTGACAGGCAAGGTAGCAGACTAATGGGTCTGTATGATGACGCTTGTGTTTTATCTTTTCCTGGTTTCTGAATCATTATGATTGTGGACCTCCTCCACTGAGTTGGAAAGTATCCACATCGCAGAACAGCATTGAAAAGTCTTGAGATATATGTAATGGCGGGACTTGGAAGTTCCATTATCATTTTGGGTGTAATAAGGTCATGTCCAGGAGCTTTTCTGGGACTTAGCTCTCCGATGGCGTTTTTTATTTCTAGCGAATGAACTTTGATTGGGTCAGTTTGTGCGGCGGTCGGAACCAATGGAAGTTCATAGCCATTGGTTGGAGGATTTGGCTGGAAAACATTTCTAAGGTGAAGTGCAAAGACAGTTGCCTTTTCTTCGTCGCTGCGGGCCCATCTTCCTGTCTGATCTCTTAGAGGAGTGTCTACCTTTGCAGGTGGCTTTATGCTGGCGCGTGCCCTCCATAGGGGAAATTTGGTGCTTGTAGGCGATAATTTTTCGATATAACGGCTATGTGCTAGCTGCTCTTCGGCTTCGAGTGCTTTGCGAAGTACGCGTTCTGCAAGTCTCAGACGATTTTTTGCGGCAGGCGATCTAAAGCTTTGCCATTCTCTTCTTGCACGCCGCTTTTCTGTGAGCAGCCGGTCAATGTAACTGTTTGTCAATCTACGATCCTGCTGAGGTGCTGTTGTTGTCGTTTGGGGGTTTGAGTGATGAGCAGCGGCAGTAATGATTGAGGTGAGGGCTTGAACTGAATTGTCAATGTCTTCTTCGCTGTTTATGGTTGGCCTCAGCTCGATGTGACTGCTGATATATTTTTTGTATTTGAGCCAGTTTGTCTTGTCTCCGAGGATATTCTCTAACGTGAGGGCACTCCAGAAGGGTGAATATTATTGGAGAATGGTCTGACGACAAGTCGGCAAGGGCTTTTGCAGTTACCAAGTTTTGTGGAACTTTTCTTGTTATAGCAAAGTCTATAAGATCGGGTAATTTCTTTGGATCTGCCGGCCAGTATGTAGGCCTACCCGGAGATACATAGTCGAGTTTGTTTGATGCGCGCGTGAGTACGCTGTAGAGTTGCTTCCCTTTGGGATTGGTCAGTCTGGAGCCCCAGTGGGGATGTTTTGAATTATAGTCACCCGCAGCCAAGAAGCGTTGACCAAGTGTATTAAAGAAATCTAGGAATTGATTTTCTGATATTGCGAAACGTGGGGGACAGTAAACCGCGGACAGAGTGATATTGCCTCGTTTAGACTCTACACATATCGATGTGGCTTGTAGGTAGTTTTCCGAAAATCCTGATAGTGGGTAATGCTTGATGCGGCTTCTGACGAGGATGCCAGTGCCACCATGGGCTTTGCCATCTGGGTGATTTGTGCCGTAAAATGCATACCCAGGTAATTGAAAATTGTATCGGTCCGTCAAGTGAGTTTTTTGCAAGAAGCATTATGTCGATTTCATTGTCTTGGAGAAATTTTGATAACTCCACTTTGTGGCGGGGAATGCCATTTGCATTCCAGAGTGAAACTCGTAGAAGAGCCATTATTTGGATTGTTGCGAAGTGAGCATTTGAATGAGAATTCCTTGCGTTCTCATTTGTTCTTGCATTGCGTTTTGCATATATACCATAAAATCCTTCAGCGTCTGCTGTAGCGATAGAAACATAGTTTCTAAGCTACTATAGTTTGATAGTTGTTCCGCTTGTTTTGATGGCAGTGTCGGCTCACTTCGAATTTCATGCGAAACCGTAGATATGGGTGCGGGTCTATCATTTCCTAGTTTCAAGGCGCTTGCGAAAGAAACACCTTGGGTTGTAGTCGTTGGGGCAAAGGTCGGTCTCGTAGCTTTGGTGAAGAAGACTCCAGGGGTCGACTGCGAGGGTGTGAACTGATTAAGGTTTCCATTGGATCAAGAATTTGGAACCTATTCCCAGTGAGGGGATCTTTGTCCACAGGTGTATCGCTTGTTTTGTTTATCTTTGAAATGTTGCCGCTGTTTTTGTTTCGCGGGCTTAATTTGCGTTTGTTTATTTGTACATACCGATCGATGCCAGTCTGCACATACGAGCGGGTAGTGGGTGTTGCATTTCGTTGTGTATGATTTTGCGGGAGGTCGTGCTGAGTTGACATTTTTGTATTAGTATTGTTTGATTTTTGTACTTGCGTATGTGTGTTTGTAGCAGTTTGTGCAGTTGCATATGTTGAAGCTGGTGTGGTGAGAGAGGAGCGGAGAAAGCTAACTGTTGCCGTCGTCGCTGTAATTGTTGATGTTGTTGTTGTAATCGTTGATGTTGGCATAATTGTAGGCGGGAGTGTGGAGAGCAGAAACGGTGAAGCTTGGGCTGTAGTAGAGGTTGTTGTTGTTGAGAGCGGAGTTACGGGAGAGGCGCACTGAGCGCTCCATGGAGCTGAGTTCTTTGCACTGGGCAAAGTTGGAGAGGCAGATCTAGGCATCTTTTCGTCATTTGGTCGTAGGTAGTTGTTAGTGTGATTTGACACATGCGAGAAAGAGAAGTAAGCACTTCGATTGTTTGTTTTGTTTTGGCGAGGGGTTAATGAGCGAGGGCTAGGCCCACTCATTGTTTAGTTAAATATTAACTATTTGATATTTTTGGACAACATAAGCATGAATGCTTATGAATGTCCATTAGCGTCTTTTATCGCGGGTCGAAATTGTTTATTGTAACAACCGAATTAAGCACTTTTACAACGATTTAATCCGGAGCGCGACAAAAACACGTCCGACCTGTTCGGCAGATTTTGCGCGATTTCACGTCCTACACAGAGAGAAAAAGGACATTAAAAAATATTCATTTGATGATTTTCGTATCCATTTGGAATGGATATGGCTTTAATATCCTTTCAATCATCCAACGGAGCTGAAATTCGTGCAAAGGATGACCATTTTTCATAGCCTTTGGACGATTTTCAGCTCCTTTGGATGATTGAAAGGACATTAAAGATGATTTGAAAGGAAATTTAAGACATATCCATGCTAAACGGATCTGTTTTTTTTCTGTGTAGCAAAAACTATTTTACCTTTTGATTTCGTCAGCCTGAATCGTTGAACTTTGGCATCATCCAGATCAGGAAATATTCTCTTTCATTATTCGTTGCTCTGCCTCTTCAAATTCCATTTCCATTGCGTGAAGTTTCGTTTATTCATAAACATATTGTTGAAGCAAATAATAAAGTAAATAAAGCAAGTGCTGAAGGCAGCTGTGTGTCTACCGGTAAAAATATAATAAAATACTTTAACCGGAGCTTGAGAAGCGGCATGAGACACTCAAAATTGGCTAACCTGCCGATCAAGTTGACTAACCGGACATTGGGAAATCGGACCTTAAAGAGAAAACGACTCTTTGGCGTACGTGAAAATGAGCATGTGACAAATGGATGGGCATTTGTTTAGATGCTACTGTCTGGCGGTTTCCATCAAACACTACCAGTCATTTTATGATCGACTGCTGCCTCAAATCATTCAAACTTTAGCGCTTTGTAAAAGAAACTTCAGCTAGCAGAAAACATGAGAGTTGCATTGCTAAGCGATCTTTCTGCTTAAGATTTATCCAAGCAATTGCTGACTGCCGGCCGTGGCCGAGTATTAGACTAATTAAGCATTGATTGCAGTTCCTCCGATTTCTTACAATTTTAACTCATCGAACAATGGCTTATCAACAAAGTGTTCTCTAACCACAAAAACAATGAATGGTTGAGTAAGCGAGCAATTTTAGCGGGTAAGAATAAAGAAGAGGAAGACTTCAACTTTGTAATTCAGAATAAAATCACACAGAGAAAAAAAACTGTCAGGTTCATATTAATATCCGCTGGTTAAAATGAACTTTTGAGTCATACATTTTTTTTCTTATCAATGGGGTACGTAAAAATTACTTTCTGATCCAAAATAATATAATTTTTTCCATATAGTATTAAAACGTTTCTGAATGGGCGTATTCAGCAGATAAATCCGATTTACTGATTTACGACTTGCAATTTCTGATGATTCTCTGTTCAAAGACACTGAATGCTTAGTTTAGGTTATTCTCTGGTTTATTACATTTGGTCAAAAATACTTTGTCACAACTTTTTAGGTATTTTAACGCTGTAAGTTCTGAAGTTCATTCTCAATTTGGGCGTTAACTGTTGGACAGACGATAAACAGTTTCACCAATCATGATTACGAAATTTATCAGTCGCAATCGGCAGTCACAGTATTCACCGCTTAAAATCGTCATTCATAAATCAGTAATCGAAAATCGGATTTATCTGCTGAATACACCCAATGATCCCAATAATGTAATAGTGATTGACATTAATGAAAATTTCATTCAAAGTTAAAAAAACACACATTGCTTTATGGCAGTACTGGTTTGGGGCATCACTGCTTAGGGGGAGCCCTGTTTAGGGGCTGCACTGCTTTATTACAACTACAAATCAAGGCCGCTTAAGTTTCACATTTTTACAACGCACACCACAGACTCTAAATGGCACTGCTAGCTAAGCGCTTACTTCATAGGCTGGGCTTTGTGTGTTCGAGTCCTGGTGCTAATCACAATTTTTTTTTATTATCGTTTTGGTAAAGCAATACCTTCTTCATATTTTCGAACATATCAATTTGATCTTTGTCATATCGGGGAAAAATTTATATGAAAAAATGTGGAAATGACTGCCATTTCGTATCATTTTTTCTCAGTGCAGTGGTGCTCTGAATTCATTCAAATAAATGTACTGCGTAATAAATGAAGACGAAGCGACCAGATATCAAACAGAATTGTAAACGCCTTAGATGTGCCTGGCCTACCTGATATATAGGGTGTCCAGAATTATTTCAATAGAAATATTTTATTCTTTTACACCAAGTTTTATACTCTGTTCCAAAAGAAAACAGATTTGTGCAAAAGTATGTAATAGCCAGAAGGAAGCATCGCCGTCCATATAAAGAATATATATTCTTGATCAGCATCAACAGCTGAGTCGATGTAGCCATGTCCGTCTGTCCGTATGAACGCTGTGAGGAATGAATATTCCCCACAAAGCCAGAGTATGGAAGGGGAAATGCGACGAGAGGGGATCTACGGCGAATTCAGTGACTGGGAGGCCAGGAAAAATAGTAGCACGATGGAGAGTTGCTGGCCATCCGGTCGGAGAAGGTGCCGTTACCATTGGAGTGATAGCTGGTCGGTATAGTCGCACTAATGGTATGGAGAGGCGAACGGGATATCTGACCAATGGCAGCGAAAAGTACCGTTTGGAGGCCGATCGAATGTTCTAGAAGGCGGCTCTGGAGGACTATATAAGGCGCCGCCACCAGAAGGGAGTATTAAGTGTGTGTCCTCTGGTGAATAATAGCATAAATCTGATCCTGTCTTATTATTGCAAGTCCAATATAAATTTGTTGAAACGAATCTCGACAACCCTGAGCTAAGCCTGCATTGGTGTACGGGTCAGAAGAGCTCGTTACAACGCACAGATCTCAGAGATGGTAAGAGATACAGGACATGTATGGAACAAAAGCTTCTTATACTTGCATGGGACAAAAGCTTCTTATACTCCCGCCCCCTCAATTTGGAAAAAACGTTTATCGGGTAAACGACAGTCAAGTTATGAGCAAACGAATGTTCGCTGCTGCAGCGCTACTTTCACCTGCTACGTTAGCATCAAAATTTATACTGAGCATACACTTTCGCTGGTACAGAGTAAATTAGAGACGTGCTTGACCGTTTTTTTTTTGTTGGTGTTTTTTTGTTGATTATGCAGACCCAAAGGGCCAAACCTTCTTTGGAAGACAGGAACTCTCCTGTGGTTATGGGGGCGTATGTAGCTTACTGCGCCTCAAGTCGACTCACACTTCCACGTGGTAACCCCTGGTACCAGAGCGATGCTTCCGCAAAACTGCTGGCTAACGTGAGCGGCGATCCTACCCTGGGACAAATAGGGAGCGGGACCTTGGGCTTGGTTCCCGTTTCCTGTCTATTACATCCGCCAATGAAAACTAATCAATGCATAGGATACGGACTCCCCCCCCACTCATCGAGTGTTCTAGACGTACGTGCGCTCCGAGGAGCCAATATTGACTCGGATCACTACCTTGTTGCAGCCAAAGTACGCACACGGCTCAGTGTGGCACATGCCGCACAGTCTAACACACGCCGAAAGATAAACGATGAGAAGCTGCAATCACAACGGACATCCGAAGCCTACTCAGCAAAACTCACCCAGTTGCTCAGGAAAACCCACCTGGCCGTTCTGGTGTAGGCGAACAGTGGAAGCATGTTTCACACTCTATGAGTACGGCTGCTAAGGAGACTCTCGGATTTGCCGAAAACTCCCGAAAACAGTCATGGTACGATGATGAGTGCCGCCGCGCTACTGCAGAGAAAAACGCTGCCTACAGGAGAACTCTGCAGTCGGGAGCAACGCGGGCTGTTTAGGATCGCTACCGGGAGAAAAGCAGAGAGGAGAAGCGCCTTTTTAGAAGAAAGAAAAATGAGCAGGAAAGGCGCATGAGGGAGGAAGTCGAAGTGCTGTTCGGAAGGAGTGAGACACGAAAATTCTACCAAAAGATTAGGCAACTATCCGAAGGTTTTAAGCCCAGAGTCACACTATTCAAGGACGAGCACGGAAATCTGGTCAGAAATTCGGAAAAGGCACTAGACAAATGGAGAAACTATTTCTCTAACCTGCTGGGAGGTGAAGAGGTAGCGACACCACCAATCGATAACATAGACCCGCCGGACCATAATGAAGTCTTGTTAGCCATAAAAAGGCATCCATCCTATGTGAACGTCTAAAGCCGAGAATGAGTGAACTGATTGAACCTTATCAGTGTGGCTGTAGACCAGGCAAATCCTCCCCGGACCAGTTATTCACACTGCGACAAATCCTGGAGAAGGCCCAAGAGAGAAAGATCGACACCCACCACCTTTTTGTTGACTATAAAGCCGCCTTTGACAAGCCGATAAGGTCAAAGTTCTTTGAAGCCCTGTCTACCTTTGGTATTCCAGCAAAGTACATTCGACTTTGCGTGATGACGTTGAGAAGCACACAAAGCTCCGACAAAATAGGAAAAGTCCTCTCCGAGCCTTTCGATACCAAAAGAGGTTTAAGGCAGGGTGACACCTTATCGTGTCACTTCTTTAATCTGCTGATGGAGTGTATACTGCGCCAGTGCCCAAATGCTAACAGAACAATGATATTGATATCATCGGCAAAAACGAATCTGCGGTAAAACGGGCGTTCTCAGAGATAGAGAATCACTCAAAACTTGTGGGCCTAGCGGTAAATGAGGATAGGACCAAGTACCTACTATCACCGCGCAGTGAGTCTACGCTTGGACAATCTGTTGCAATGGGAGAGTACAACTTCAAGGTTGTTAAGGAATTTGTATACCTCGGAACGACGATAACCAGCGACAACAACACCAGTCTGGACGGTTCCCACGGCAATCGGGTCTCAGTCCCGGAACCGACGCAGTGCTTACCACACTGCCCAAGGATTGCCAATCCCGGCACACGGGAAACCATGTACGTACCTTTCATTTTTACCCTCCCTATCCTATGTTTTTTCACTAACTGAGCAAGCCAAGACGGCCGGCTTGCTCAGACTCCTCCTTCTTAGGGCCGGTGATGTTGAGTCAAATCCGGGTCCATCAGTCTATATGTGCTCAGTGTGTGGTAAGAGAATTACACGAAATGTGTGCTCAGTCCTCTGCTACACATGCAATGATTGGTGCCATTTGCGATGCTCAGGACTGACTCGACCCAAGGACCACCACCAAGGTTTCGCATGCCCGGCATGTATGAACCCCCAACACAACCAAACTGCCCTCCCCTCATCGTCCGATGAAGCGAGCAGCTCTCCCACGAGCAGCCCTACTCCAACAGCTACTCTAAACCACTCCACTAGGGACACAACAGCCCCACTTCCAGTTCCGCCAACTATAACACCTCCTGCGCCAGCCCCACCAAGCGACAGCACCCCATCGGAGTTCTCAGTCCTCCAATGGAACTGTAACGGCCTAAGCAGGAAAATACATGAAATCACTGATTACATGTCCCGCAAAGGCATCACCATAGCAGCCCTACAGGAAACTAAATTGACTAGTAGAAGCTCGCTAAACTCCTCATCCGGCTACAGCATCCTGCGCCAGGATCGAGAGAGAAATAAAGGTGGAGGCCTCGCTTTTATAGTGCACCAGTCGGTCACCTATAGACCCCTGAGGATACCAAGCACAGACGAACACCTTGAGGTGCAAGGTATCGCGGTAAAGAGCGGAACAGATGAAATTGACATAATAAACATATACATACCACCAGTAGCAGCATGCCGCCCAGGCTTCCGCTCGGACATACTCCTCATCCTAGAGGGCGAATATCGCCTTATTCTAGGCGATTTTAACGCCCATAGCGATACCTGGTACTCCGCACTGGGATGCGACACCAGAGGAGATCTCTTAGAGGAGCAGCTAGATGCCTCAGATTTCAGTCCCATTAATGAGGACCATCCCACGCGCATCACTGCCTCATGCCGCAGCTCTCCAGACATCACCATAGCCAGTCCAGCCCTCCTCATAAATACCACCTGGCACGCGGACATCGCCCTTGGCTCGGACCATATCCCTATCACTGTCAGAGTCACAAAAGACGCCGATTTCATCAACTCTGAGAACCGCACTTTTGTGAACTTTAACAAGTCTGATTGGGAAAGGTTCGAGTCAAGCACGGAGGCGGAATTCGCCCTGCTGCCACCCCCAACCTGCGTTCAAACTGGAGAAAAACGATTCAGGGCCATTATGCAAACAGCAGCAAAAAGATGCATACCGGCAGGTAGGATCCCACGAATACGCCCCCTTTTCCCATCTGAAGCTGCTAAACTAGCAGAAAGGAGAGACGGGTTACGGAAATCTGACGCAACCAACCCGGAAATTCAAATTCTCAGTGACGAGATAACCAAACAAGTTAACTCGCACAGAAGAGCAATTTGGATCCAGAAACTTGAGGATATTGATAAGGGCTCTAAAAAACTCTGGAGCACCATCAAGCAACTGACGAACCCAAGAAAGAACGACTTGGTAGCAGTCAGCTTTGACGGAAATATACCACCTAACCCAACAAAATGTGCGTCAGCCTTTAACATGCAATTTGTTCCACACCCTGGAAAGGCGGATAAAGGGAAACGCCGCATCCTTAGAAAGTTGCGCCACCTTCCCCAAACTACAGACCCGATCACCTTCAGCATCGAAGAGGTAGAAAGAGCCATTAAGGACTCTAAGCCCTCCAGAGCCATTGGACCTGATGGCCTAGCATCCATCATGCTAAAACATATAGGCCCACTAGGAACACGATACCTCACGCATAATTTTAATCTATGCACAAAGACTCTCACTATCCCCTCAATTTGGAAGACGGGGAAAATCATTCCGATTCCCAAACCGGGAAAAGCAGCGGATCAAGGCTCTTCATATCGTCCCATCACGCTGCTCTCACCAGTAATAAAAATACTGGAAGCCCTTATACTCCCCACGCTCAAGGACCATCTTTCCCCATCTGAACACCAGCACGGTTTCATCGCTGGACACAGCACAACCACCGCCCTATGCGAGCTCTCCAGCAAGATAGCTACGGGACTTAACAGCAAAAGACCCCACGAAAGGTCCATCTTGGTTGCACTAGATCTCACCAAAGCGTTCGATATGGTGAACCACACCATCTTGCTAGAGGATCTCTCGTGCAGCAGTCTGCCCAATGACACAAAAAGATGGCTGACAAATTACCTGTCTGGTCGTCAAGCCAAGGTCGATTTCAGAGGCTCCAAGTCGAAAACAAGGACTATAAAACAAGGAGTCCCCCAAGGAGGCGTTTTATCACCACTCCTTTTCAATTACTACGTGGCAAAAATCCCTCACCCACCAAATGATGTCAACATGGTCACCTATGCGGATGATTGCACTGTCATCACCACGGGGAGGGACATAAAAATACTTGAATCACGTCTAAATGCCTACCTTCCAAAACTATCAAACTTTTTCGAAAGTAGGAATCTTAGTCTATCCGCTCCCAAATCAACTGCCACCCTTTTAACAACATGGACAAAGGAAGTAAACCTGACCCTTGATGTCCATATTAACAATCAACTTATCCCCACTATCAAATACCCCAAAATCCTAGGCATCACTTTTGATCCTCTTTTCACGTTTGCAAAACACTCTGAGGATACGATTAAAAAAGTGAGAAACCGAAACAAAGTCCTGAAAGCCATTTCAGGCAGCACATGGGGCAAAGACAAGGAGACTATTGCAACAACCTACAAAGCAATAGGCAGATCCATCCTAAACTACGCCGCACCAATCTGGTCCCCAACAATAAGCGAGACACAATGGCGTAACCTCCAACTGGCACAAAATGCAGCGCTAAGAGTGGCCACGGGATGTCATATTATGACCAACCCTGACCACTTGCACCAGGAAACGGAGATATTGCCAGTGAAAAGCCACAACCAGCTACTCACGCAGCAATTCTTAATAGGATGCCACAACGAAGCCCACCCGAATAACGCCTGCATAAAAATAAATATGACCCAAAGAGCAGTTCCAGTGCGACTGGATCTCCGCACGGAACTAGCCAACATAGAGGGATTCCTAGGAGCAATCCCACACACCCAAGCATCATGTACAGAGGCTAAAAAGTTAGCGCATACCCAGATGGTAAACAGGACAATAGAAACTTACCAGGACAACATAGTTCTGGGAGGTAGGCCACCACCCATCAACAAGGCCGAGGAAACACTCCCAAGAACCACCAGGACCACACTAGCCCAACTACGATCAGGAAGAAGCCGGTTCCTGAACAGCTACCTCGCTCGGATAAACCCAGAGGTTTCCGACGAATGTCCCAAATGTGGCAACAGCCCACATAACACTCAGCACCTTTTCAGTTGTCCCCTTAACCCCACCACCCTCACAGCACTAGATCTGTGGACCCATCCAATCGAGGCAGCTTCTTTCCTCGAACTGGACATGGACTAGTCTCAACATCCCCCTTACACCTTACCCTATATCTTTCTCTTTCTCTTTTCATACACCCCACGTACATGGATCAACCCCAACCAGCCGTTACAACAACAACTACACCAGTCTGGAAATCCGAAGAAGAATTACTCTTGCAAACCGATGTTACTACGGGCTCAGTAAGGAGTTCAAGAGCAGAGCCCTCTCTCGGAAAACGAAAATTGCGCTATACAAGTCGCTTATCATCCCAGTCCTGCTATACGGCGCAGAAGCATGGACAATGTCATCAAAGGATGAGGCGGCAATTGGCGTGCTCGAGAGAAAAGTTTTTCGGAGGATTTATGGACCTCTAAACGTTGGCGGCGAGTATCGCATCCGAATGAATCATAAACTGTATGAGCTCTATGGGGACATTAAGCCATAAAACAACAACGGCTGCGCTGGGATAGGACATGTTACCCGTATGGATGATAACGCCCCAGCAAAGCGTGTGTACAATCGGCATGCGAACGAGTTAGGAGGCAATCCCGGGCCGGGTCGACCAAAGCGGAGATGGCGCGACCAGGTGCTGGGAGATATTGCCGAGCTGGGTGTGTCCTCCTGGTGGAATGTCGCTCGGGACAGAGACGAGTAACGGGCATTAGTGGCAGCGGCCGAGACCGTAAAACGGTTGTGATGATTTTATTACCATCAAATGGCCAAGAAGAAGAAGAAAGGGCCAAACCGAGTTTCGCTTAATCACATGGCTTGTGTGTTTCGCATTTTCGCACCAGAGAAAGGGAACTACATTCATCGCCAAGTCCGAACGGCATAGTTTAAAAAAGCTTTTTCGTGGCTAGTTACTTCACAGCTAGCCGATACAAATGATGAAGGTAGCGTGGTGGTTACATCAAAAAAATATTTTTTGATTAGATATCCCGAGGCTGGATCGAACCTACGACCTCTTTCACAGCAGGCGCACACACTAACCGCAGTACCACTCCCACACCATAAATAAAGTTAAGCTAAAAGGTATTACTACATTCATTGACTGTAAGGAGGAAACAAGTTCGCCGGGCCATATGGTTATTGAATAAATAAATACTTCTTGAAAAACACAAAATTCGCGATTATTTTTGAACCAACCTCTTATATTTCAAAGCGGGAGTGTCATCTAAGGTCGATAATAGCCTATATACCAAATAAGAGAACATAAACAAAGCAGAAACACGGCACAGTAAGCAACCGTAACGAGAAGTTTCATAAAAAAATTGAGCGAAGAAGAAGCAGGCGTAATTATTTCCTTGCACTTTACATTTTCCCCTAAATAGAGCTTCGCATCTTTTACGTGGACTCTATGTAAATTGGCTGTAAACCTTATTTTGCATTGCTCAGCTAATGCAATATTTTTGCCACCAGATGTTACGTGCTGTTACTCTACATGTGTGCCATCGATCAGCTATACTTAACTAAAATAAAACAATGGCAGAAAAAACAATGCGGAAGAGCCGATTGGAAATGTTTTCGGTGAGAGACCGGGGTGCCATTTGGGATTTATCCCACACCAAACATTTAGACTTAAATTTTATTAACAAGGCTTGGAGTACATAAGTGAAGTACGTAACAGGTAGAAGAAAGCATAGGGTCGCATATGAAGTATATATATTCTTGATCAGCATTAACAGCCGAGTCGTTTTAGCCATGTCCGTCCGTCCGTCTGTCCGTATGAACGCGTCGATCTCAGAGACTATAAGAGATAGAGCCACAAATTTTTGCATGTAGTTAGGTGTATACCAGATTCAAATCGAGTTTGTTTCAGATTTGGAAAATTTCTGCCCCTCCCCTCTTTAAGTCATAGCCACAGTTTTCAAGTTAGACCCTTGAGACTGTAAGGCCCAATATCTAATCAATTTTGGTTATGGGAGAGTGGGGGTCTTGCATTGTCAGCTATAGCGCGCGGCCGCATGCGCGCATGCGTTTGTGTGTGTTGGAGTGTGTGTTTTTTTTTTTTTTTTATTGAGGGTGGTTTAAAGCTTGAAAAGACTCCTCGGCGCCTTGGTCGACGTCCGAAGTGTGGGACCACTAAACATTCCACCCCGTCCCGATTATCGGCGGTACCACCGTTAAGTACTACTTCGCCGGGGGGAATGCCCAAGGCTCTTCCAGGATTCTCTTCTTGAATGAAGTGAATTGCGCTGGCTATCAGCGCTAGGCAGCTTTTGGAGATTTACTGTGGCCATGTGGCTTACCGCTGACCAATTTCGTTCCGACTCAAGCATGATGCTCTCCAGTTTACAAACGGCTGGTGTCCTCCCCACCCTAATGCTGAGTTCATTACGTTCATTCATGTACTTCGAAAAGCAATGCGTTTCTATGGCCCCAGTGCCCACAAAGTGAGTACAGAAAGTGCTGTCTTTGTGCTTAAATCTATGAAGATAGGATCTAAAGCACCCATGTCCTGTGAAGAGTTGCGTCAGGTAGTAGTCGATATGACCATAACTTCTGTCCAGCCATACTCTTAAGTCTGGTATCACGTTAAAGATCCATCGTCCGTTGGTTGACTCTGTCCATCGCTGCTGCAAATGCTGCACGATTGCTCTAAGCACTTTAATGCGCTGGGGGCTGCAAACGGGCCCGACACCGATTGCCTCCTGATCTCTGCAGATTCACGAGCCGCGAGATCCAGTGGGACGCACATAAGCGTCGTACCGAGTTGGCAGAGCGCGTGTAGGTGCCGTGTCGGGTTGCTTCTGCCCATATTGGTGCTGCATATAGGAGCGTAGAGCTTACTACATTAGCGAGGAGTAGTCGTTTCGGCTGCTGTGGTCCTCGGGTGTTGACTTGCTGTCGTGCTGTCCTTATTGCTCGCATCCAAGAGGTGCTGCTTACAGCTCAGCCAATGGTCTATCGTTACCCCAAGATACCTCAGGTGTGGTCGCGATGTTGTTGTAGAGCTGCCTAAACTTTTTTCCTGCTGCTTATTAACACCACTTCGGTTTTTTGAGCTGCCAGTGTCAAGCCTGAACTGCTAAGCCATTCGCTGATTGTGGCTATCGCTCTGTTGCAGGTTTCCTCGGTGTTTGTGTGGTGTTTGCCGACGACAATTAGGGCTATGTCATCCGCAAAGCCTATAACTGTTGCGCCTTCCAGGAGGTCAAGCTGCTTTATACCATTGTACATTAGGTTCCACAGCAATGGGCCGTGTTCTGTCTCATATGTCAGCACTGTGGCTCGGAAAAAGTCCTGCAATATTTTTTGTGGGTACGCTGTAACTTCAGCGTTGTTCAGTGCGCTCATAATGCAACTCCATCTGGCCATGTTAAACGCGTTCTTAATGTCTAACGTTGCCACTAGACAGTATTTCTTGGCACCTCATAGCCATCGATGCCCTTCGATCGCTCGGCTGGCTGTCTCACAGAGATTGCCCACAGCGTCAAGAGTGGATCGCCTCTTCCGGAATCCAAACTGCATTGGGGACATATACCTTTCGAAAGCAGACTCGATTCTGGTGTGGACTAGGCGCTCCAGGATTTTACCGGTTGTGTCCAGCATACAGAGAGGCCTGTAAGATGATGGCTCGTCTACCGGCGTATCTCTCTTCGGGATCAGCACCAATCTTTGCGTCTTCCATCGCTCCGGGAACGTTCCTTCCTCCAGGCATGCATTGTACATGCTTACAAAAGCCTCTGGGTTTTGCTGTATAGCGAGCTTTAGCAAAGAGTTTGGGATTCCGTCAGGGCCAGGTGCCTTCCCATCTTTCACCCGTTTGGCAGCAGCAAGCACCTCTTCTGCCGTTGCAAGCTGTACCGCTGTTTGATTCTTGGCGTGGAAAGAGTGTCTCCACTATGCCTCTCAGTTGTTCAGGGCGGGATGGTGGTGGTTGACCAAAGAATTTTAGTTTTTTGGTCACTAGCTTATAGGCGAAGCCAAACATGTTCTCATCAATATCGTCGCAGATTTTTGAAAAGCAACTCCGCTTGCTGTCCTTTATCAGCCGCTTAAGGACCCGTCTCTTTGCTTTAAACTGCTCTTGGAGGTTTTGAAATTGTGGTGTATTCCTCGACCGTTGCTGACTTCGCCTTGCACGATTGCACGCTACCCTTGCATCCGCAATTGTTTTTGTCCACCAATAGGAAGGACTGCGTCGATAGGGACTTGTGCTTTTTCTAGCCATGGACGCATCACAAGTGGTTTTGATGTGGTTCGCAACTTGGTTGGCCATGTCCGTTGGTGAGCCATGCGGTGAAAATTCTTCCAGCATCACCATTTGTTTGTCCAAAGTTTCCGCTTTATATGAGCACGTGGGTACTCTCTGAACTGCTCTTCTGCTGGGCCCATGGCGCAAGGTACAGAAAATAGCCTTGTGGTCACTGCCAGTATAAAGCCTAGACTAGACAGCCTAGACACTGCAGCAGACTTGCAATTGCGAATGTCAAATTGATAATCGAACCACTTCCTGCTCTTTCAAATGTCTGCTCCAGGCCATTATTGAGCAGTACAAGATCAAGCATTGCGAACGTTTCGAGCAATGCCTGTTCTCTTGGGGTTGTTGTTGGGCATCCCCACTCTGTCGATAAGGCATTAAAGTCGCCAGCAACTACTAAAGGTGATTTCCAACCTATGTCATCCGCAAGTTCGCTCATAGCTCTCGTGGCTTCATCCAGTTTCAGGCTTGGCGATAGATAGCAGCTGTAAATGAATACTCCGTTTGTTAGCGCCCTGGCGAATCCTATTGTGCCCTATGGGCTGCGGATTTGTGATAGTGGGCTTCCACAGCTCCAGATTGCAGTCTTCTTTGCGGTATCTGCTAACCATTCTCCTGAATTCCGATTTCGGTACTGTTCGCTGATGATTGCAACATCAATGTTGTGAGCGCGTATAATTTGCTCCAAGAGTTCTTCGGCCACCGCGCAGTGGTTAAGATTAAGCTGTAGGAACTTCATCTTCCTTTCATATTGCGCACTGGCTTTTGTGTAGAACGGGCATGTCACACTAAATGTTGAGTGCTCGCGTTCTTTAATTTGTGCCGGGTGCACAGGATACAGGCCGATTCCACACTGCAAGAGTTGGCAGTATGTTTGTCTCCTCCACAGTTATAACATGCCTTTAGGCAGTTACGAGTATGTTTGCTCTTGCAGTTAACCGAGATATGCCCAAACTGCAAGCACTGGTAGCACCGCCTTGATATCATCTTTGGTCTTATTCTACACCAGGCCCATCCAATACGGATTTTCTCCACTTGGAGTAGTTTAGGTGCTACTTCGGGAATAAGCCTGAGTGTTGCAGTCTGTGTTTGCCTGTAGGCGAGCCTAAGATTGGTGATTGCTGTTACCGGTAGGCTCATCTCGGTCTGGGCGTTGATGGCATCGACAACCGTCGCTACATCCGCGACTTCGTCGATGTCTCACACTTCTTTGAGGGTGGTCTCCGTGCGCGTTTCAACTCCAGCGTTAGTTCCCAGTACTTTCTGTACTGTACTGGCACATGTTGCTGTACGCCTCACTCCTTGTACGCTTTGTCCAAGCTCTTTCAGATTTGGCTCGGTCCTGACTCGTCGAAGAATATCTGCGTATGTCGACAGTTCCCCAAGGGACTTGATGACAATGGCATCATTTTTTGGCGGTCTGCATTACGTGCTTTCGGCTTTACTGTAGTCCACTCCTGGCTACGACCTTCGGTATGGTGTTTCCGCTTATTTACTCCTTGCACCGGCTGCTTCTTCGCCATTGGGGCCGTCTTCTTTGCCTTGCTCTCCTCTACCCCTGTTTTGGGCTGAGGGATCGGCCTCGATGATTTCTGCTTCGCTGCTGTCTGCTTCCCAATGGCTTTCTGTACGTATGAGAACGCTTCTCTTTGTAGAAAGTCGATATCATCGACTTATTCCCTCATTGCATTGGTTATAGACCGTTTTGGGAGAGCCATCAGCCTTCTAAGCTCTCTCGCACCTCTCTCTCTTTGCACCGATTTTGGAAAGTTTCTTGTAACCCTCGTCCTTATTTTCCTTTTCCTACGAATTTTGTGGGGGCTTAGGGCCCTGATCGACTTTTTCAGCTTCAGATTCCACTGGTGATCTTTGGATTGCTGTGCTCTTCTTGAGTGGGTCACTACAGTCCCAGCTCGTTAGTGGGGTAGCGTTTCCTCTCCTTCCGCTCGATGCCTCCACGGACAAAAGGCTCGCCAGGCCACTCGCCTCTTCTCCAGTTTAGACATCCATTTACGTTTCCCAGCTTAATTTTTTTTTGCCAGAATGGCAAATACAAAAGGGAAAAATAAAAAATAAAATAAAATTTTTTACTGACCTGAGCGGGACTTGAGCCCTGGTCTTAGGTTTGGGAGCGCGTATGCACTACCAGTGCACCACCAAGGCTGTTGGAGCTCAAGTAGCTTAGCTCAGATATCCGTTGTTTGCCTGCTTTATTGATCAGCGTTGAGCGCACTGCTTTATCGACAATGCACAACACAGACACAGGCACACGCGGCGAATTTAAAATTCAAACTGTTGATGCGCTGTGCAATAGATCACATCACTTGTTGTTTTTTGGTTTGTTTGATTTTTATTTTTGATTTGCGGCCGGCGGAGCCTCAAAACTTTGCACACACAAATTATTAAATATTAGCACCAATTTATGTATGTTTCACAGCCCTTGGCTTTATTAGTCGCTGAACAATTGCCATAACCACTTGGGTGGACTTGTCCGTGGTTTGAAAAGGTATGTAAAAAATTATTTCCCGGGAACGATTTAAAGCACGTCTCTCCCCTTTGAACTTCCTTTCTCTCTCTGTGTATGTATCTTTAAGTGTGTGTGTATGTAAAGGAAAGCACACGAAATCAAGGGAACAGGGTATTTTGTAGTCGGGGCACTCGACTACAGCTATCTTACTTGTTTTTTTGTTACTTCTGGCCACACTGGGCATACGTTCCACGTTGACGCAATATATGGTGGCGTAAGCTTAATTAGTTACGTAGTCAGTCCATCGGGGGCTTAAGAAATAAAGAATTTATTATTTCGATGAAATATTTGGCAAGCGAAATTGTAATTCTCTTTCGTAAGTATCTCCTGCCCAACTTCAACCCTCCATAAGGTTGGAAGATTTTAAGGATTTCCTTAACCAGCTTTTCAGAGTTCCGTTGGCTTACTATGTAGGTATTACCTTCTCCTTCTGCTGGCAGTCTAAACAATGATGCTTTTATCTTCTGGTGGAGTGATGTTAGCTCCATCAAAAATTCTAAGGCCGCTGTCGGCTGGGTACGCATGGCTCTGGTCAATCATACAGTGAAAAGAATTGCTCTATCTCCCCAGATGACAGCTCCATATGTGAGCATTGGTCTTACCACTCTGGCTATGCTCCACGGTTTTCCGGCTATACATGAGTATAGAACCCTAGTACACTTGCTCTTGTAGTCAAAGATGACGCCAAGATAATTGACATCCTTTTCTGGTGTAATCTGGCAAACGGATGGGCGTATTGGCATAACTCTACTTTGCTTCTGGCAGACGGATGGGCGTATTGGCATATCCCTACTTAGTTTGTATTTTCTTGAGAACGGTGGTTTTAGCAGAGTTTAGTTTGAGGCCAACCTCCATGCACCAATTGGTCGTCACTTTTAGTCACCTCTGGAGGTTTCTTCGTATTTTCATCGTGCATGGATAACTAAGTCATTCAAAACTTTCTAAAAGTTCATCTACTTCTTGTACCCTCAACATCTCTCCTTATATAAAGCGACTTTTGATTCGATCTATTTAACTGTTTTAACCATGAACCAATTTTATTTTTTTTTAGGAAAAAATGACATCTTCGGCGAAAACCCGTGCATATATCCGACTCTAGGAAAATCAAATGGAATGGTGCGAGCTCTTACTTATTGCGACATTCACAAGATACATAGAGACGATTTGCTGGATGTCTTGGACGCATATCCTGAATTCCTTGATAGTTTCGTTAGCAACTTATTGATTACATACAACATGAGAGATGTAAGTATAATGACGTGTTCTGCAAAGTGTGTGCAAAGATGATCTGTCTCATGCTTTTAAGTCATATAAATATGACTTGAGGCATCCGTGTCCAGTCAGTAGTTGCGTCAGGTAAAAGACTGTTTGACCGTGCGTCCTGTCCACCTTGCGATGGGGGCATTCTCTACTAATCTGTCTTACCAAGTGGCCAGCGAGGCAGCTCTGCGGTCAGCGCTCGCAGTTCTTGGCTCGCACTCTCTGCCGTTAGCAGGTCAAGTGGTACAATCCCAGCTATTACGTGAGCACCGTTTTTGGATACCGTCCAAAACGCGCAAAGGACACGCAGCGAGCCTCTGCGGTAAGCCGATCTACATCGTCGGCCGTAGGATGGTAGTCTCTGGGGGGGTTATCAGTAGCAGTATTGAGCCCTATGGTACCCCACACGTAATGACCTGTTGGCGACGATTAGTTGATGTTAGGTACACTAGGACCCGGTTCTTGAAGTAGCTGCAAATAGTGCTGGTCAGGTACTTCGATACCCCTAGGAGCCTCAAGGCATTTACAAAACTTGCCCAGCTAGCCGTGTTTAAAACATTGCGCACGTCTAGCGTCACCACCAAGCTGTACAGTTTTGAGCCTCCTTTCTATCGATTGCCCGCCGTGGCGTCTAGCGCAGTGCCAGCCAGCGCTTTTCCACTTGTCGGTGAAGTAGCGCTACTGCATGCACTTGTTATATAGGCTTGCGAATACCAAGGTGTGATCCGCAATTATTATTTTTATTGCCATGGCTATCTCGTTTGCAGAGTCCCCTGCATGTCCGCTTATGTGTGATCCAAGGTCTTCCGTCATTGCTCTTAGGGCTTCGATACTAAGCGTTTTGGGGCACCAACGCTTGAAGCTAGGTATTGTTTTTTGTTCCTCCAGCCGGCTGTCAAAAACAGTTTTTCCAGGTTTGGAGTACGTCTGCCTTACTCCTGTGTTGAGTAGCCGCACGTTGAGCGCTGTAAAGACATCTAAGAGAATGCTCCCCCTCGGGCTTGTGAGACTGCTGGCCCACTCTAAGCCCCAAGCGGTAAAATCGACCGCTATGATCGCTGGACCGTAGGCCTTGCATGCGCTACGATGTCATCAATGATCTTGGTGAAGTCACTGATCTGGATATTAAGAGTAATGTTGCAACTATAGACGTTGATGCTCCCGCATTTAGCCCTAACAAATCCAGGTCTGACTAGCCGCTGTGCTAGGGGCGGAGACGGTTTACCACAGCTCCAAGTCGCGGCTTCCTTGTCCTGGATTTTTAGCCATTCTCCTTCGTCTTTGGCACTGTACGGCTAGCTGAGAATGGCAATTTCAATTTTAAGATCCCGGACCGCCTGGAAGAGGACGTCTTTTGGGCCGCCCTGCAGAGACCTAAGTGTAGCTGGAAAAAATTAATTTGACACTATTTTAGCTCCTTCAGGTATGACGGGCAGGCGTGCTGAGCGTGTATTGTTCTGCGCTTCCAGTCTGCAACAGATGATCAACTTGCCTCCTTGTTCGATGGGTGGCCCTCACCGCCGCAGTTGAAGCACCGCTTGGACGCATCGTGTTTACTTCTGCATCTTGCTTCTGTGTGCCCAAAATTAAGGCACTTGTAATATCTTCTGGGGGTGATGTTTTGGCGGATTCGACACACTGCCCACCCGATTCGCACCCTGCTTGCTCGAAGCAAGCTGTCTGCGACTTTTTTAGGAAAAGCTTTGCGCAGTTTTGTTGTGGATTCCGTGGGGAGGTCAGATTCCACTAGGGTAAATACGGCCTGAAGGACGTCATCTGCGGTCGTCCACTCAGGAATATCTCCAGAGGAACCAGTTCGGACCACTTGCATAGCCTGCTGCAGCTTGGCAGTGGCTTCATCTGCGGATTATCCCATCTGAAGCAGGACACCTCCCGCGTCAGTACGTCTGATTCCCCGTACGCTCTCTCTAAACTGCTGGAGCCCAAGATCGGTCTGTACGGACTTAAGGACATTGGCGTAGTCCGCTTGATACTTCCACGTGACCGTTATGGCATCTGGACATGCTCTTCGCTGCTGCGACCGTTTCGCTTTTGGCTTACCCTTTACCTTTTGTCACTTTACGTGGCTAGTCTGCTCTCCGAAATACTTCGCGTTTGCGTGCACGTTCTTCTCGGTATAGCCCCGTTTGTCTGCAACTGTGCTCGGTGGTGAGCCTTTATCTAAACACTTGCATACTTGGATTTGTTATTTATTCATCGAATAAGAAGGCAAATTTCGTTTGAATATCATATTTTGAAACAATCGAAAATGAACAATGTATATCGTACTTCGGAACGGAAGTAGTAGTTTTTATTTTATTGAAAAGAGTGTGACTAACTCGAAATAGCTTTTTCCAAAATGGTTGCAAAGACAAAAAGAGTGACTGTTGACTGAAGGCGAGGTGTGAGTCGGCTTGAGACGCACTTAGCCAGGATCACGCCTGGTTAGCCATATTGAACTGGTCAGCAGCTTTACCTCACTACATACACCCCATGCGGGTCTACTCTCCTGCAAGCACACATAAACTGGCATTATTTAGAGTTCCGGCAGTTGCCGATAATTGATAATTCAAAAGCGTCTATGTCTATTCTATATATCGGATTGAAATTTTGAACCACCGAACCAAAGCCAAATTCATTGCGTCCCTCTTAATTTTTACATAATAACATGAACTAATAACAACTTTAATCGTATTTGTATTACATTTTTACAGGATGAACATAGTGGAGTTGACATTAAACATCGGTACTTAAGAGCAAAGACTTCTGACAAAATAAGGAGCACTAGTGATATACCGTCAATAAGAATGTAAGTTGTATATATTTATTATAAAAACTAACTCAAAAAAAGGACTCTCATGAATTGGTTATTTAACATGTGAAAACAGTGCTGCCTATATGCAACTAAGGATCTGAAAGGGTTAATCTTTGGCTACAATAGCTTAAACCTAATTAAAAAAAAAACAGGATTTTATTTTTCACGTTGTTTGATTTTGCTACCAGCCACGAAGAGCAGATCACCATATCGCGACTTGATCTCGCATTTGGTCCACCATGTACTATCCGTCCGATTAATGAGGAAGAGATCAATCTTGTTTTCTCCATTTGGCCGGGCTTGATGATGACTCCTGGATTGAACAGTGGATACACAGCCTTAGCCTGGACCATTAGTTTCTTAGTACTTCAACAATTCTTGTAAATATAATATGTTCCTGTGGCCGGGTGTGGCTTGGCGGCTAGTGTGTGCGCCCGCTGTGCATGAGGTCGAGGGTTCGATCCCGCCTTTGAACATATAATGAAATGCTTTTTCTTTGAAAAAACTTACACACCCGGTCACCTTCACTATCCACTGACACCAGCTTTAAAAAAATGAAAATGCTTCTCAAACTACCGTTCGAACTCGGCATAAAACTGTAGGTCCCTTTCTCTTTTGTGAAAATTAGAAGCTCACAAGCCAAGAGATTGAGAGGAGTTCTGCCTTGGCCCTTATATTAATACTAGCAAACAACCCGGCTTGCTTCGCTACGACGCCGTCAGTTAAGCTATTTTAACCGATAAGTGTATCAGTTTTTCTTTTCCGACTTGGGGGTGGATTTCACAAATTGGAAAATATTTGATCGTATCTTACAAACATCGGCTCAAAGCAGAGTTTAACTCTTATGCCTTAGAAACCTTCCCGGGCAAGCGTCCGCCATTCCACTAAGTTTTACTGAAATCCAAATTTTGCCAAATATCGCGGCTTGTGCCTCATTTTCCGCCCATTTCTTCTACTTAGAAACCTTCCCGGGCAACCGTCTAACCAATCCCCAAAGTTTCATTGGGATTAAGAATTTTGCAAATATTGCGGTTTTTGAAACATTTTCCACCTCCAGGTCCACCTCCATGTCCACCTACAGGTCCACCTACATGTCCACCTCCATTGCCACCTCCATGGCGACCTTCATGGCCACCTCCATGGCCACGTCCATAGCCACCTCCATGGCCATCTCCATGGCCACCTCCATGGCCACTTCCATAGCCACCTCCATGGCCACCTCCATGGCCATCTCCATGGCCACCTCCTTGGCCACCTCCATAGCCATCACCATGGCCACCTTCTTGGCCACCTCCATGGCAATCTCCATGGCCACCTCCATGGCCACCACCATAGCCACCTCCATGGCCACCTCCTTGGCCACCTCAATGGCCACTTCCTTGGCCACCTCAATGGCCACCTCCTTGGCCACCTCAATGGCCACCTCCATGCCCACCTCAATGGCTACCTCAATGGCCACCTCCAGAACCACGTCCATGTCCATGTCCACTTCCACATCCAGGTCGAGGTCCATGTCCCGCTCACAACCAGTGCAATGAAAAACGGCAGCCCGAATTACCGTTACCGTTACCGTTATTTCTTATGCTATCCATACAAACCAAGTTTAAAGCCAATGGGAATAAAAAAAGGGTTTTGGCTGCTGAGTTTTCCATGAGTTCTCCGACCCTAAGGTCACATTTTCCAACATCAGAAAATTACATTACAAATTATTTAACTTACTATCCTTATAAACCGAGTTTTGAGTCAATCTGATGAAAAATAGATTTTTGCATATCGAATTTCCCGGGAATTTTCGGACGAAATTTTAAATTCTCACCATACAAACTTTTCCGACGCTTTTCCGGGAATTTTCCAATTGTCGGAAAATCACATTTAAATCCATTTCACTTACCATCCTTACATATCGAATTTCCCGAGAATTTTCCTTGTGGGCGGATTTTCCGAAATCGGAAAAATACGTGTCCAATTATTTCACATACTATGCTTACAAGCCGAATTTCAAGTCAATCGAATGAAAAATAAAATTTTTCCCATACAAACTTTTCCGACGCTTTTCCGTGAATTTTCCGTCCCTACGGACGAGTTTTCCAGCATCGGAAAATCACATTTCAACTTATTTCACTTACTGTCTTTACAAACCGAGTTTCAAGTCAATCGGATGAAAAAAAAAAGTTACCCCTACAAAATTTTTCGACGCTTTTCCTGGAATTTTCCGACCCTACCGGAAAATTTTCAAACATATGACAACAGCATCTCTATTTATTTCACTTACTGTCCTTACAAACCGAATTTTAAGTCAATCGGATGAAAAATAGATTTTTTCATATCGAATTTCCCGAGAATTTTCCTTGTGGGCGGATTTTCCGAAATCGGGAAAACACGTGTCCAATTATTTTGCATACAGTGCTTACACACCGCATTTCAAGTCAATCGGATGAAAAATAAAATTTTCCCCATACAAACTTTCCCTAAGTTTTTCCGGCTTTTCCGGGTGGAATCCAAAATCCCGTCTTAGTACGCACTTTCACCACATAAGGAAACTCCTGTACAAATTTCAGTCCTCTTACCGTTTAGTCTGTGCGATGGTCACCAGTCAGTCAGTCAGTCAGGTTGAACAGTTTTATATATATAGATACTCCTACGTAAAGAATTAAAGTCGTGCATATGTATGTAACAGAAAGAAAGAAGCATCTGCCATATCATAAAGTATATAAATTCTTGATCAGCATCAACAGCCGAGTTGATATAGCCATGTCCGTCCGTCCGCCTGTCTGTCCGTATGAACAAACAGATCTCAGAGATGAAGATTTCGGTTCCATTTGCAGGCAGATCAAGTTTATTTCTAATGTTTGTCACGCCCCTTTTCCGCCATCGTAAACGTCATATTTCCCTCAGTTTTGTAGAAAAATGGTTTGTATCTTCTGGACATATTTAGTGATCAGGATTATTTATCGATTCGCCAAATGATAAAGATCGGATAAGCGATAGTCGAGTTTAAAGGAAAACAAACAATTATTCTGGGTAGAACCGACCGTAACAGCAATGGGTAGCACCTGTCACACCTTAACACAATCATTGGGAGGTACAGAGTATATTATAGTCGGTCTATATTGACGTTCTTACCTGATATATCACTAAATTACGAATATACTTTTATTTTCTTTTTAGAGTTGGCCTGCGGTATAAAAAACACCTCAATGCTGCTGTGCATAAAGTCGAACATGAAAATTCCCGAGACCTTAACATTTTTATTGAAAATGAAATAGCAAACTATCACTTGGATTTGTTTGACAATAATAATTCATAATTGTTTATTGGTTAAAGCTATAGTTACACCTGTCTGCGTTTTTGAATGAGTTACTTCGGTTGACGGTAGTGACTGGCACTGATTGACTTTTAAAACATGATTGCACTAAATATTTTATTGTAAGGACGGTTTATAGAACTGTTAAACTTTGAAGTCTAATGAAATACTAAGATAGCATAATTTAAATATAAATTGTTTTTTATTGAAAGCAAAGTGATATGCGTTATTGTTATACATGATTTTGGAGCAGTGGGCCATCACTAGTTGAATTTCAACTACTTTTTGAAGACATGTGGACGCCCCAGATAATGATTCGCCCAATGCTCTCTTCAGTCAGAATGAGCGCTTTGAGTGAGTATCAGCAGAAAATTGCAGAAAGACCTGAATTGGAAATATTCTGACAAAGCTTTGATGTAAGCTGGATTGTGAGTATCTGGAGAAAGCTACGTGCAGGTAGGTATTATAAATACATTCTTGAACAGCGTCAACAGCCGAGTCGATATGGTCATGTCCGTCGGTCAGTCTGTATGAGCGCGTCGATTCAGTAAAATAATGCAGCAAAAAAAACTTTCCTAACCGAACTATCCTAGCTATGTTATCAGCATTTCTCTTATTCCTCAATATTATTGCGAAGCAAAAAAAAACAGAGTAACCCTTTGGGAAGGTTATGTTTTCTTAAACTTAAAAATAAAAAACATTTTATATACATTTGTATAAAGAACACTGCAGCAGCCCAGCTGGCGTAGTCCTTAGCTCTTAGATTTGCCAAGTTGGTTCACATATCACAATAACTTACTCACATTTTAATGCTAGATTTTATTAGGTTCAAGCCGCTGCATTTACTTGTTTATGTTGAATGTTACATTTGATATATAAATTTAGCAAAAAAGTTTCTTGATCCTTTTTGAAATGAACGAAAGTAGTTCCAAGATATTAAGTAAGGACGCGCCAATGCAAAGACCAATAACTCCTCCAATGGCAACTGAAAAAAGAAGACATTTAAAAAGCATTTAATTGATGTAATACACGTGTCTAGAATACTGCCAAGTCAGACGTGTGCTTAAAAAAAAAAGGAAAAAAATTAAAGATTATAAATTTCATTAAATTTTTTGAAATTTTCCTTTTCCTTTTCACTATTGACTGTCTTTTGAGTATTTTGGACTAACTTATTTAGGATCATACGTGATTTTCTGCGGGGCACTGGCTGCTTGCCAGTGCCTTTCGAGTTGAATATGGACACGAGCCAGACACCGTTTAGTCTAACAACTTCACTTCCAACCACCAGCTCAATCGCCGCAATCACCACCACAATGCCCAACTCGGTGTCCAACACCACTACTACTTACCAGATGGCCATTCGACCCACATGCTCCCCTGGCACTGCTGGAATAGAAACCCTGGAGGATGGCGTCAAACACTTGCCCCCGGCTTGGGTCCCGCCTAATGCCAATCCCACTAGTACCTCGTCATCTTCAAGTGCAAACTGGTTCGACAACTCGCTTGTTACAGAAGCCCATCTTAAAGACATTGAAATCCTACGGAAGCGAAATAATATGGGCTCTCTGCCCAAAACTGCTGCTGTTCCAGCCTCTAACACTTTCATCAAAGCCCAAAGTAATCACAAACGCAAACAAGAGTCTGATGGACCACCAAAGTGTCGTCGTAAAAAAACAAAATTATTAAAGCTCCCACATCGAGCAACCATCTACCTCCAAAGGGTCCACCCACCGCTACAACCCGTACAGAGGCAGCAATAACGCTTTCTCTGCTCTTAACGCTATGTCAGTCACATATCAAGAAGATGAGAATACCCAACCTATACCTAAACAAAATAAAGGTCGCGCGGTTACTTCCGATGCCAACGCTGCTGTGGTAGCGCCACAGCTACCTGTTACCCACCGACCACCACCTTTTATCATTAGGGAGTTACCACCATTCACGGTCTCGAGACAAAGGTTCGATCAGTCACCAGCAATTTCAAACTAAAAGTGGTTTCCGCCTCTACACTACGTCTCCAAGTATTTGAAAATTCAGCTTACAAAGAACTTCAGGCCATGTTTCAGCGATTGCACGTACCCTACAATTCTTGGCAACCTAAGGCGGAGCGATCATTTCGGGCTGTTATTCGAAACCTTCATCACACAACTGATCCAGCAAGGAACAAGTTTGCCTTTTTGGAGCTTAGACACAATGTGAGAAATATCCATAATGCTACCAGCCATTTTGACAACTCGAAGCTCAATGTCTTCATTCTTGAGCTTGAACTAGCCGACAACAATCTAAAGGTCTTTGAACACAAGGGCATACTGCTCTCTTCCTCTAAGATGTGTCCGCTGTGCTCAAGGACACGACAAAGCGTCCTGCCCGATCACCGATGAATAAGATTTTATGTGCGCCAAACACTCGGCCAATTATAAAGGATACAAAGTCTTCCAACAATAAGTCCAAGAGCGAAGACTAACTGACCCTGCCAACTGCCCAAATCCTTCAACTGTCTCTCGTACTGGTCCAAGAACTCTGCATAACGAGCATCAAGACGATTCTCCAGTCCCTCAATTGAATTGCTGGACACCCCATCCCATGCACGGTACCCCAGACCCTTCCGATTGGCCCACTCTGCCGGGGTCTTCTAAGAGCAAGACCCACAACCACCCAAGCTATCACATTCATCAAAAACCTACACTTCACCAGCAAACTACCCTTCAGAAGCAGCAAGAGTCCGTTTCACTCCATGAAAACCCGCAAGCCCAGCACCTCCAGCATCGCATCGAATTAACCAAATTATGGCCATGCAGACCAACCTAATGAACCTTCTGAACCCATTTCGGATCCAAGGCATCACCTCTAACTTTAGTCACAACTAACAACAGCAACACTCCTGTCAAGTCCCGCTCTCACCATGACTAATATCTTCTTCTTCTTTCTTCTTCTTTGGCCATCACAACCGTTTTACGGTCTCGGCCGCTGCCACTAATGCCCGCCACTCGCCTCTGTCCCGAGCGACGTTCCACCAGAAGGACACACCCAGGTTCGCAATGTCTCCCTGCACCTGGTCGCGCCATCTCCGCTTTGGTCGAGCATGCGGGGGAATGCCTCCCAACTCTATCGCATGCCGATTGTACACACGCTTTGCTGGAGCGTTATCATCCATACGGGTAACATGTCCTATCCAGCGCAGCCGCTGTTGTTTTATGCGCTTGACTAGGTCAGTGTCCCCATAGAGCTCATACAGTTCGCGATTCATTCGGATGCGAAATTCGCCGCCAACGTTTAGAGGACCATTAATCCTCCGAAGAACTTTTCTCTCGAACACGCCAATTGCCGCCTCATCCTCTTTTGTCATTGTCCATGCTTCTGCGCCGTATAGCAGGACTGGGATGATAAGCGACTTGTAAAGCGCAATTTTCGTTTTCCGAGAGAGGTCTCTGCTCTTGAACTCCTTATTGAGCCCGTAATAACATCGGTTTGCAAGAGTAATTCGTCTTCGGATTTCCAGACTGGTTATCGTCGTTCCGAGGCAGACAAATTCCTTAACAACCATGAAGTTGTAGACTCACTGCGCGTTGATTGCAGGTACTTCGTCCTATCCTCATCGCTAAGCCCATAAATTTTGACTGCTTCTCTATCTCTGAGAACGCCTTTTTTACCACGGATTTGCTTTTGCCGATGATATCAATATCATCGGCATATGCAAGTAGCATGTTATCTCTGGTAAAGATGGTGCCGTTCTGTTAGCATTTGGGAACTGGCGCAGTATGTACTCCATCAGCAGATTAAAGAAGTCGCACGAAAAGGTATCACCCTGCCTAAAACCTCTTTTGGTATCGAAAGGCTCGGAGCGGTCTTTACCTATTTTGACGGAGCTTTGTGTGCTTCTCAACGTCATCATGCAAAGTCGAACGTACTTTGCTGGAATACCAAAGGTAGACAGGGCTTCAAAGAACTTTGACCTTATCGGCGTGTCATAGGCGGCTTTGTAGTCAACAAAAAGATGGTGGGATATTTCTCTCTCGGGTCTTCTCCAGGATTTGTCGCAATGTGAATATCTGGTCCGTGGTGGATTTGCCAGGTCTAAAGCCACACTGATAAGGTTCAATCAGTTCACTTATTCTCGGCTTTAGACGTTCACATAAGATGCATGATAAAACCTTATATGCGATGGGAAAGAGACTGGTCCCTTGGTAATTGGCGCAAACCGCAGGGTCTCCTTTTTTTAAATATTGGACAGAGTAGGTTCCAATCTTCGGGCATGCTTTCTTCGGACCATACTCTGCAGAGGAGTTGGTGCATGCACCTTACCAGCTCCTCACCGCCAGCCTTGAACAATTCAGCAGGCAGCTCATCAGCGCCAGCAGATTTGTTATTTTTTAGCCTTTTTATGGCTAAGAAGACTTCATTATGGTCCGGCGGATCTATCTCTATGTTATCGATTGGTGGTGTCGCTACTTCTCCAGAGGCGGCATTGAGTTCGTCATCACCTCCCAGCAGGTTAGAGAAATAGTTTCTCCATTTGTCTAGTGCCACTTCCGGATTTCTGACCAGATTTCCGTGCTCGTCCTTCAATAGTGTGACTCTGGGCTTAAAACCTTCGGTTAGTTGCCTAATCTTTTGGCAGAACTTTCGAGTCTCACTCCTTCCGAACAGCATTTCGACTTCCCCCCCTAATGCGCTTTTCCTGCTCTTTTTTCTTCCTTCTGAAAAGGCGCTTCTCCTCTCTCCTTTTCTCCCGATATCGCTCAGTAACAGCCCGCGTTGCTCCCGACTGCAGAGTTCTCCTGTAGTCAGCGTCTTTCTCTGCAGTAGCGCGGCGGCACTCATCATCGTACCATGACTGTTTTCGGGAGTTTTCGGCGAATCCGAGAATCTCCTTGGCAGCTGTACTCATAGAGTGTGAAATATGCTTCCACTGTTCGTCAACACCAGGAGGGCCAGGTGGGGTTTCCCTGAGCAGCTGTGTGAGTTTTGCTGAGTAGGCTTCGGATGTCCGTTGTGATTGCAGCTTCTCAACGTTTATCTTTCGGCGTGTGTTAGACTGTGCGGCATGTGCCACACTGAGCCGTGTGCGTACTTTGGCTGCAACAAGGTAGTGATCCGAGTCAATATTGGCTCCTCGGCGCACACGTACGTCTAGAACACTCGAAGAGTGCCGTCCGTCTATCACAATGTGATCAATCTGGTTTCGTGTCCAGGTCCAGGTCGCCTTGTGGTCGTTGCGGTGTTCAAATCGGGTGCTACTAATGACCATGTTCCGGCCCGAAGCGGAGTCTATTAGCCTCTCTCCATTTCCGTTGGATTTATCGTGTAGGCTAAATCGGCCGATAGTCGGGCGATGAGCTTCTTCTCTCCCGATTTGTGCGTTAAAGTCGCCTAGCACGATCTTGATGTCGTGATCGGGGCAGCGCTCATATAGGTCTTCTAGGCGCTCATAGAATTCGTCTTTTTCCGAATCGTTCTTTCCTTCTGTCGGGGCATGTACACAGATAAGACTAATATTAAAATATTTTGCCTTAAGTCTGAGTGCGGCAAGTCGCTTGTCAAGTGGTGTAAAGCTGATGACAGAGCGGCACAGTCTTTTGTTGACTGCAAAGCCGCAACCAAACTCGTGCTTCGAATCATGTCCACTGTAGTAGATCTCCCATGGGGCGTTGGTTTTGGATGTTATCTTCCTACACTCCTGTCCAGTCCATCGCATTTCCTGAAGTGCGGTAATGTCCGATGAATGTTCCTCGAGGACATCCACCAGGTTGGAATCCGCGCGCACTCTATTGAGGGTGCGAACATTCCAGGTGCATATCCTTAAATCGTGGTCCTTTAAACGTTTGCGTTTGTCGTCGTCGGGGGGGGGGAGGTCCGTATCCGAGGCATTGTGTAAGTTTTCATTGGCGGATGGAAATAGACGCCTATCGGGAGCCAAGCCCGATGCGACGCCCTCTGTTGTCCCAAGGTGAGGAACGCCGCTCACGTTAGCCAGCAGCTTTGCGGATGCATTGCTCTGTTACCAGGGGTTACCACGGGGAGGTGTGAGTCGACTTGGGACGCAGTAAGCCAGGAACGCGCTGGGTTTTCCATGTTAAACCGGTCAGCAACTTTACCTCATTACATACGCCCCCATAACCACGGGAGGGTTCCTGCCTTCCGAAGAAGCCCCATGACTAATATAGGACTACGAATCGGAGTCTGGAACGCGAATTCCGCGGTTTATTAGGCCAATGAGATTGACCTATTCTTAACAACTAACCGGCTCGACGTAATGTTGCTTTGTGAAACACATTTTTGCTCCAGGTAGTCCTTCAGGATCATTGGATACGACTTTCACACCGCGTACTCATTAAATCGTGCCTGCAGTATCACATACACAGATCGATCATGACGGCAAAAGTTCAATGTTCTGCAGTCGAGGTGTCCACTGATCACGGAGAAACAGTCCTTGCTGCTATCTACCGTCCACCAAACCACTCCTGGGAAGCTGCAGATTTTCGCTGGTTACTGGAACGCTTACCACAGTCTTTAGGGAGGCAGAAGAGCTACAGCCAGAGGCTCAGCTCTTTTTGACTGCGTAGCCGGCTCTAACCTCCAAGTTCTTGCCACCGGTGGACCACATATTTTTATTTTTGCAGTCTACTCGGGATTTCACATAAGCAGCCTTGCTATTGTGAAAAAGCAAGACTTGAGTTCAGACCATATCCCCCTAGTTATTGATATCAGAGTAGCCGCTTACACATTAACGACAAAGCCACGGCTTCTTCCCAAACAGGCTAATATCCCCCGCTTCCAGAGCATATTGGAGCAGCTGGTGAACCACAACATGGAGCTGAGATCTCCAACCGACATTGATGACGCAGCGGAGCTGTTCTTGCGCAACATTTATAGTGCAACCGATCACTCCATGATTCGTCCTAGAACCTAGTCGTCCTTCTCAAAGCCAAAAATTCTGGTCACGGCGAGGCGCAAGAGAGCACTGCGTAGGAGATGGATGAGCTCACGCAATCCCTTAGATGGAGCTGACTACCAGAGATGTGCTGACGCACTACGAAAGCTTTTCTTTGATACCAAAACTAAGTACTTCCAAGAGAAACTTCGTAGTATTGATCCGCGTGTGATCAGAGGATTTGCACTATTGAAGTAAATCCTTAAAGAGACAGCCAATCCGAAGACTTCCAGTCCCGTCTGATGCGGAGATCGCTGAGAAATTTGCCAACGGCCTTGAGCGCAGATTCATGCCCTTTAATCTTGCCTCTCCAGATGATATTTCTGCAACGCGAGCTTTTGTGGCGGCTGATCCATGGCCCATATCTGCCAAGAGACCCGTCTCTCCAGATAAAATCCGTCAGCAAATCAAACAGTTGAAACCAACCAAAGCACCTGGTTATGACGGGGTTAATAGTAGAGTAGTGAAAGCTTTCCCAGAGAAGGTTTCCTGTTTTATGCCATGATGTTTAACGCGATGAACCGATTCTGCCACTTCCCCTCCCAATGGAAGTGCGCAGTAATTGTTACGGTCCCAAAAAATGGTAAGGAGTCTGATGCCTACCGCCCAATAAGTCTGCTGCCTACATTCTCTAAAATATTCGAGATATTCGAGATGCCGTGGACGAAGCCCTGCCAGAACGCCAATTTGGGTTCCGCAGTGTCCATGGAGCCCCCGAGCAGGTACACAGGGTTGTCAACCACATTCTGGAGACTATGGAGCGAGACACTTACTGCTCTGCTGTTTTCCTGGACGTTCGACAAGCTTTTGATCGCGCTTGGCACGACGGCCTGCTTTTCGAGCTAAAGTAAGTAAGTAAGGGAGTAAAGACTCTCAACTGAACAGTTTCTTTTGCTGCGCTCCTTTCTCGAAGGACGCAGCTTCATGGTCCAGCTGAGGGACGAACTCTCGAGTATCCGCCGCGTTGGAGCTGGAATACCCCAAGGAAGTGTACTTGGCCCAGTTCTAGACACCCTGTTCTACGCGGACTTGCCAGTTCCAGACGCCCAGAACACACTTACAGCCACTTATGTTGATGATACTGCCTTCCTGGCTTACAGCCCCATCGCCAGTAGAGCGTAGGCAACAGCGCAATCCTTTTTGGACTGCTTCAGTGCTTGGGTATCTCGTTGGAACATTGCGGTTAATCCGGAAAAAGGCCAGCATTGCACCCTCACAAAAAAGAGAGGCAACACACCGAGGCTTAAGCTAAGCGTACGGCAGTTTGAGAGGCTTTTGCTTTTGCATTATTCAAAGAAAAAACTTTTCATTAGATGTTCCGAGGCGGGATCGAACCCACGACCTCTTGCTCAGTGTTCGCGCACACCCGCTGAGCCACCCGGCCACACACTACAGAGTACAGAGTATAAAAATTGATTTTTTCCAATGGAAAAAAAATTTTCTAGACCAGAAGAGGGCCATAAACTTAGCAAGGCACCGGGATATGACCGAATTGAAGCTCTTGCTTTTCGAGCACTGCCAAAAAAACAAATCCTGCTTTTGGTCGCGATTTATAATATCATTCTGAGGCCCCGTCATTGTCCAGCTTAGCGGAAATGCGCTGAGATAATCATCATTTTCAATCCAGGAAAGCCCGAAAATAAAGCATGCTCATATCGTCCGATCTGTCTGCTGGCGATTCTCTCTAAAATATTGGAAAGAATATTTTTGAGCATACTTATGCCGCTGCTGGACGATGGACGCCTGATCCCGGACCACCAATTTGGTTTTAGGAAAATTCATGGGACGCCAGAGCAATGTCATAGAACTGTGCAACAGATCCTAAATGCATTCGAAAACTAGCAGTACTGCTTAGCCGCTTCGACCGAGTTCGGCTCTGGGTTTGCTGTCCAAACTCAAGAATATGCTCCCAGCCCCGTTCTATCTGTTGCTGAATTCATACCTAGATGGAAGGAGGTTTAGTCGGTCATTAAATTAATTAAGGTTTGAGTACCTCAGGGCAGTGTTTCCTATACACCGTTTACACTTCCGATCTACCGATTTTGGATAACAATAAATTGATGGTGGACGTTTACGCAGACGATACTGCTCTGTTAGCGTCTGATAGCAATCCTGTGTCTGCATCTCAAGCTCTCCAAGATCAGCGACATCTCTTGGAGTCTTGGAGAAAAATCTACACATATTCTCACTAAGGCACAAGATGTTCCCTCCTGTTCATCTCAATGGAATCGCATTCCCTCTGATACATCGTCAAAATTCAGTCGTTCATTTAAAAATTGGAATTTAGTTTTGATATAAAAAAAAAACGGCTCGTTATTTTTCATTTATTGGAAAGGTTGGTTCATGTCATTTATTTATGAAAAACAAATTCGGTCAAATGACCCCCATGGCTGACTTGAAAGTAGCCCATTCGATCCACCCAATTTTTGAGAACATTTTCAATTGTTTCGTCACGAATGTCAGCAATAGCAACTCGAATCTCGTTCTTCAACTAATCAATTGTTCAGGATTGCATAACATTTGTCCTTGAACGCTCCCCAAAGATAATAGTCTAACGGTGTCAGATGACAGCTTCATGGCGGCCAATTCACATCTCCATATTTGCTGCCTATTCGATGTTCGAAGATAGGGCGCAGAAGATCGTTTGTGGCGTGCGTTGTGTGGCAAGTAGCGTCGTCTTGTTGAAACCAAATATCGGTCAAGTCTTCCGCTTTTCTTCAATTTTTCCAATCAGATGGACCTTTCCTGTTATAGGTTAGACCCTCGAACGCATCTTGACGTGGAACAAGCACTTACAAGCCAAGAGAAAACAGCTTTGTATCAGATTTAATAAGATGAAATGGATCTTGAGGAAAAGCTCCAACTTAAATCTTAAGTATAATCTCCTGCTCTATAAGACACTTCTAAAGCTAGTACGGTCACATATTGCTAAGTTTTCAGTCAAAGCTCTTAAAGAGACTAGTTGATACTGATTGGTATGTGCGTAACTCTGTTATCCACAGAGAAGTGCAGGCAAACACAGTAATGGAGGAGATCGCCAGAATTAATAACAAGCATATAAGCTGGCTGGAGCACCATTAAACTCACCTTACGATTAACCTGTTAGACAACAGCTTGACCAGACGCTTGCTGAAAAGGTTCCACCCTCGACCTATCGTTCAGTCAAACGGATCAATGACTGGAGATTAGTATACTGCGTCACCTCACCCAAGACATCAAGGTTAAATCTTTAGCACAACAACCTGGATTTACACGTTGAAGCAAACTGCATGAAGTTTTGCAAAATGCTCTTGCTTCTAGGAAAGAGGTGTAAAGGGGCAAGCGACACCACTACACCCCTTTCCTACAAGCGAGAGCTTTTTGGAAAACTTCATGAAGTTTTTGAAAAATTTTTCGTTTGTACACCAAAAAAAATTGGTATCAATATCAATTTGATACACGTTGTCTCAAATTGAAACTAAAACCAGTATGGTTTTTTTAGTATCAATATAATCCTAGAGAGTGTCAAAATTATCTTTTGGTTATTAATTTGATACGCAAAAGTAACAATTTGAAACAAACACATTTTTATGAAGTTCAAAAATTCGAAATGTTATTCTAGTACTGGTGGTCAAGTAGGCGCTTGACGATTGACATTAATTGTTTTAATTTTAGTGCAAACACATCAGTAATTTGTTTAAAGTAAAAGCTATGTAAAACAGCCCTCCAGACGACGTGCTGAAGACTAGACTGCTGTATTTCAATATGGAGCACATGCTCTATATTTAAAAGGTAAGCAGCTAAACATATGTACATCGTTTCTTGCACACATTTGTAAACAACAAATATAACTTTTTTACAGAGGACGTACTCCACGCTGTTTCTGCTCTATCCAAGATGAGATAATTAAAGTCAGCTCCAGTTGAGGCGTGATTTGCATACTCTGAGGTTTCTGAACCATTACAAAAGAAAGTTCTCGACCTGGGATGAACATGCCATCATAATTGGGGCAGCAAAAAATCAGAAGAGCAGACTGTTATGTCAATAAGGTTCGCTTGATGCACTTTCTTACAGTGACTTCTGTATTTGAATAACATACGCGTTGAAATGTGAGAGTACAATGTTTCCCAAAATCATAAAATACATTTTGTAAGAACACAGAATAAAATAAATCAGTTTTTTATGTTTAAGTTTTAGTTTTAATGGCAGTTTGCTTATAACTGAATTGGGACTTCAAACTTAATAAGAAAAAGTGTTAAATTAAGAAAAGCTAGTATCAAAATGATACCAAAAGTTTGACAGTCAAAATATCTAAATGATAATTGTTAGTATCATATTGATACTAAAAAATTAATACAAAATAGTGTCAGCCTGATATTAGATCGTATCAATTTGATAATTTCGAAATATCATTTTAATACTTTCGAAAATATCAACTTGATACTTGGAGTATTAAAGAGAATTTGATAATCAATAATTTCAAACTGATGACTAAATTGTGTCATTTTGATGAATACTTTTTTTTGGGTGTAGGAAAGAGGTGTAGAGGGGTAAGCGACTACACCTCTTTCCTACAAACGAGAGCTTTTTGAAAAACTTCATGAAGTTTCTTCACCGTGTAAATCCAGTCAGATTAACCCTTATGTTAATCTCATGCAAATGTAAACAATAAGTAATACTTACTACTTACAACTCCTGGATGTTATTACGAACATATCTTTAGCTTACACGGATATAATTATAACAGGGGACCTTAGTAGGAACCAGAGAACGGCAAGGGTACACCCTAACAATAAGTGTACCCGAATCATTTGTGCGTTTACGACACTTAGAGTGTGATCGGCACTCTAAAAAAAGGCTTGTTGCCTTTTACTGATTATTGCGAACATGCTCATACGCACAATCGCAAACCGGTTTCGTGCTCTTTTTGTGCTTGTATACATGAGTTGAGGCCGATCAAAATGCTAAAGCAAAAGGAATGAGCGAAATTGAGAGCACAACACTTGAGACAAACAATATGTGAGAGACATGTGTGTTGTTGTTATTCTTGCATTAGCTTCATATTTGTTTTTGAATATGCACATATACATACATACATGTGAAATGAAAATAAAAAGCCGTGTTTTGCTACTTCATTGCGTGTTATATATTCATATGTAATTATGTATTTAATTTTTATGTTTACAACAAAGGCATTACATGCATAAAAGTTGATGACACTCGAAATCATAACTGTAAAACATTAGTGTTTCGCTCACAGTGCATTATTGCGCATTGCTTTTTGTGATCTATCGTGCTGTTCGTACATTTGCATTGATTGCATTGTGCCGTTCACTCATCTACGCAACATTTTTGAGTGTCTTGTGAAATAGAGTCGACGCTTACTGTTTGAGTGAGTGACGAAATGCAAAAACACGCAACACGGAGAGCGATTTTTGCGTTTGGGTGTGTTATTCTTTTCTTGCTGTTTGTGAGTGTATGAAAGAAACTCATTCGGTAGAAAACTTTCAGACTATTGGATTATTTCCAATCAATACAACGCAACCCACTCATTTTTCCAAAACATTTGATACTCTTCTTGACGTATTTTTTGTAAGTGATGTTTTTTCCAGGCACGAACTTAATCGATTCAATTTAGAGATTTTAAGAATATTGACTACACTAGACTAGAATTTGAAGTTAATGTGTGTGACTGGTCACCTATATACTTCTTGCCCTCTCTTGACCGTCAAGTAAAAGTTCTGACCGAGAATTCAGAGTATCTTTATAAGTTTGTTAAGATAAAAAACAAAGTTTTAAAGCCAAAGCAACCATCATGGTTTAATGCAGACATAATAAAACACTTTAATTTACGCAATGCGGCTTATTACACAACCAAGTTTACCAACGGCATTATGACAAGACAGCATTGGAGAGAAATAAATGACT
The DNA here is from genome assembly GCA_018904265.1 of Lordiphosa collinella. Classification (NCBI taxonomy): domain Eukaryota; kingdom Metazoa; phylum Arthropoda; class Insecta; order Diptera; family Drosophilidae; genus Lordiphosa; species Lordiphosa collinella. The sequence continues at coordinate 131,753 of JAEIFV010000772.1, forward strand.
TAGAGATAGGTAAAACAAGACGCCAGATTAATAGTGACGTAGATGTTTGTGCAATTTAATGTACCTGAGGCTACATGCAACAAGTCCCTGAATGCTCAACCCCTCTGTGATAAAGAGCTTTAGTTTTATGTGTGTTAGTGCCTGTGATGTCTTAGAATGTACCCTGAAGGTTAAGTCTAATGCGGAAGGTCTTGATAATCTTATGTAGTAGGCGGTTAGAGGCTTAGACTCTGAGTGTTTTTATTCGTGCTCTGAGGCCAGCGCGAAAAACCGTCAGATCCACAATTTTAAAGTTAGACCCTTGAGACTTTGCATATATCAAGTGAGGCCCAATATCTATCTATTCTGAAAAGTACAATAAGATCGGACCAAAAACACCCAGGGTTTATAGTAGTAGGAGAGAGGGGGTCTTCCATTGTCAGTTATCGCTTGCGCGCGTGCGCTTGTGTGTATGTTGGAGTGTGTGTGTATGATTTTCAACCCGATGTGACTGGCACTTTATTTATAAGTATATTTATTGTACTTGCAGCGCTGGGCTAAAATAAATTCAAATAAGCCTCTAGAATAGTCAACTTATCAATGCAACTGAGAAAAATCAGACACGCGGTATAAGCAATGCCATTTTTTATGGATTTTTTTTGCGCATTTAAGTATGGAACATTAGCAAAGCTACAGCGCGCTAAGACAGCAAATTATGAATTAAATTTATGGGAAGACAAGCAGATTTCCATCAAAAATTTTTATATGAGCATTAAAAAGGCTACACTTTATATTACATTGGCGTCACTTAATGTAAAATGAAATGTACAATGACAACCTTTATGGAATGCTGTCTGCCCGACTTTGATATACCCGTTACTCAGGGAAATTATTGTTGTATAGCCATCCCTTATGTTAGTTAACAGAGCATTAACATTAATGAGAACATTTCAACATTATGCAAGCAAACATTTTTTATCCGATCTTTATTAAACTTTCAGAGATTGTAGATATTAGGCACATATACTACACTGCAAAACTTGAGCTTAATGTCATTATTGTCAATTTTAGGAGTTATTCAACATTTTTAATTGTAGGGCGGGAGGGGGTGTGGCAAAAATTAGAAATAAATTTGATCTGCGTAGGGACAATAGGAGTCTACATACAAACATACAGACAGACGGACATGGCTATATCGACTCGGCTGTTGATGCTGATCAAGAATATATATACTTTATGGGGTCGGAGATGCTTCCTTCTGCCTGTGACATACATTTGTACGACTTCAGTATACCCTTTTTACTCTACGAGTAACGGGTATTATGACTCGCGCAGCCATTACCTTTAGAATTTAGTGACATCAGCACACTTAAGTTTTGTGGACTGAACTGAGAGCGTAGAGTTTTGCAATACCTTGTTAGTTGTATCATGCTCTAGATCTTCTTATCTTTAAGATCTAGGTGTTCATAAATACTGACTGGCAGACAGACGGACATTGCTATATCAACAGCCGAGTTGATGTTGATCAAGATTGTATAGGTAAATACTTTATAGGTTCAAAGATGGCATTTAATCAATTTATGTATATCCTTACCAATTAAGTCCAGTTTAGTTTGAGTAACCGTCCGGTGGTATCGAGCAGATGGAGGAGATGCAATGTCGAGTTCTACGAAATTTCCTTGAAATTTTTCACTTGACTGCTTTTCCCTCGACCTGCAAAAGACAAATCTATTGATAAAAATACAAATAGAAGACGGGTTTGGCCCTATGGGCCTTTGGTTTTCAGCTTTGTCGACTTGTCATTTCGCCCGTATTTACACAGTGAAGTTTGACACATGAAGCTCATATCGATTTTGATTTGAAGCACTTTCAAAACGCAAGTGCATCATGAAGTGATTTGTTTGAACCCTTTTTTCTTTGTAAGCCATCGGCTGACAATTCGCCAGTTCTATGGTAATTTCGTCCGCAAAAAATGTGATGGGGTGAGTTAGAGGGAATTCTGCTTATAAGAGGCGCGCATAGGTGCTTGGCTTGAAAATTTGTATTTTTTTATTTGTATTCTTTTTTAAATGATCAGCACTTAAATTCGAAAGTTTAAAGTATTAATTTCTAGAGTGTATCACTTTAAAATCAAAAGTGAAGAAATGTTGAAATCAAAACTGGAACAATTTTAAAATCATAAATGGAAAGCTGTAAAATCAAAAGTGCTGACCTTTTGTTTTTAAATGGAAAAGCATATGGATCAAAAACAAATACGGACAATGGCAATTTGACCAATTTTTTATACACTTCAAAAGTGTTTTCTTGTTTTGCCAAGAAGTTTGGAATGCATAGAAGGAATCATCTCCGACCAAATAAAGTATATATATTCTTGATCAGCATGACGAGCTGAGTCGATTGAGCTTTGTCCGTCCGTCTGTCCGTCAGTCAGTTTCTACGCAAACTAGTCCCTCAGTTTTTAAGCTATCGAGCCGAAATTTTGCACAGAGTCATCTTTTAGCTGCAAACTTCACACATGGCGGAACCACGAAAATCGGATGGTCACTTCTTGTAGCTGCCAAACAAATTTTTTTGTTCAGTTTTTTATTTAATTTTCCAATGTCACAAGACATAAAGCTTATAAATTAAGTCATTGGTCACAAAATTAAGTCAGTGGTCACAAAAGTTTTAAGTGTATTTAAACTTCGGCACAGACGAAGTGTGCGCGACTGCTGAGCATGAGGTCGTGGGTACGATCCCGCCTCGGAACATCTAATGAAAAGTTTTTTTCTTTGAATAAAACTTTACACCCGGCCACACCTCTTGCTGTTGGCGCCAGCATTGCAGTAATTAACCATGAAAAGCTTCTCAAAACTGCCGTTCGGATTCGGCGTTAAACTGTAGGTCCCTTTCTCTTGTGCTAAAATTAGAAGCGCACAAGCCAAGAGATTGAGAGAGGCTCTGGAGGCTTTGGCCCCTTGGGGCTGTTGTCATCTTGACAAGCCGATTTTACTTTTTTACAGACGAAGTTAGCTTTGCTTTCTCGTTTTTCTGTGTATGTAACAGCCAGGAAGCATCTCCGACCCTATAAAGTATATATATTCTTGATCAGCATCAAAAGCTGAGTTGATATAACCATGTCTGTCTGTCTGTTTGACATGTATGTGACATAAGCTTCTTATACTTGCGGGCGGATCAAGTTTAGTTTAAATTTTTGCCACGCCCCCTCCCGGCTCCGCTATTTAGAAAAAAGTCAAATCTCCGGTAGTTTTATAGAAACAAGGGGACGGACCCTCTGGACAACAAATACACACATTTCAACTTTAAAATTGCATATGCATTGCAACTAAACAAATGTTGTCAGCTACCACGAATAATCCTTTTATTTTTCACATGCGTCATCTATAATATCTAAAAATCTATAAATTTACGTTCCACTTCAATATTATATGCTTAAAGTCACTTTATTTATGTGTTTAGTTTTACAAATAAAATGTCTTGAATAGATGACGGCGATAAATTGCATTGCAAGTCAGAAAGAATAAGCTTAAGTGCTGAAAACGCCCGTTCGACCCTAACTTGTGTTGCCGGGACACTGTGTACAACTTTTGCCAGTTGATATAAATATGGCGTGGTATATTTGTTATCGGTCCAATATTTCATGATGTCTGTGCTTGAATTAATTGGCTTTGGCTTATATACCTCAATTTTAATATAGGCTTTTTTAATATCGTCGATTTGCTCATTTTCCTCATAGTTTTGTTCCACTTCAATTGAGCTTAAATAATCATTAAGCAATGAATCCGCATTATTTGGATGAGGACTTTCACTATCCTCAGTAGAGTCTTCAATTAATAAGTCCGACGAAGAGGCACATTTCAAAGGAATATTCTGTAATGATTCCATCAGTGATTTGGAAATATTTTCCAATGAGCTGACTGCGTTTTCGTCCTATATTGATTTGTGCAATAATAAAGTTCTTTTTTTACACAAACGATAAAAAAAAATAAAAAAGATGGTTTGCACCAGAACTCGAACACCCAACCCCGAGTATATGAATTAAGCATCTATAGCACAACGCCACAGAGCATTGTGGCGCTCGTTGGTAAAAATGTGAAATACACAAAACAATTGCACAGCTTGCTATGAAATTTCTAAATGTGTTCGGAACTAAATTCTTATTGGGATTAATATTCTTGATTTTCAAACAAAAAAATCTCTGTTAATTTGTATGCTTTGATTAGAAACGAAAAAATCAAGAATAATCATCTTGCTTGAATAATAAAAATAAAACTCGTCAAAAAATTTTTAATCAAAAATAATTATTATGTTCTGATTTTTATAAAACAAGGAGTGATTTGTTCGGTCCCTGCTTCAAATATATCAATGTTTTTCGACACGTCAACAATTACAAAAATAAAAAACTCTATCGCGCATTTCATCTATAACGATTTAACACCATCAAGTTTCACTGGTCTTTAATTCATTTTCCCACTTATCATAATTTGTTTTCCAAATCTGATGTTTAAATTCTTAGACAGTGCACTTTAGACTTAATTCTCTTTCTAAAATGTCTTTAGAAGTTTCCGGTATGACTAGATTACTTTTTAAAATTTTTCCGTAATACTTTTTTCAATTAAGATTGGATAAGTCAGATTTTCTGTGCTTAATTTCTCAGTTAGATCCCACGCTTCTAAAATGCTTCTTCTCCTTTTGACTCCAAGAGGTCTCTTTTTTTACAAAATTTTTGAGTAGAAGTCAACAACGTTAGGGAATATTACTCTAGAAAACAGGACTCGTGATTCATCTTCTTCATTTTGGATAGTCGATCACAAGTTTAGAACAGAGTGTTCTGTTAGATAATCCCACGAACAGAACTTATGAGTTTGTCTGTGGACGTGAGACACGCTCCAACAACGTTGTTATTGAGCGGCTGATCATAATATTACTAAATTTTATTCATTGGAGCTTGTTGCTTTCCTACGTGTGTTTCACCGGACGTAGTCGTTGCTACTGATTGAGAACAATTTAGTGCTGCTCTCAACCACACCAATGCACAGTGTTGCTAATTAAGTTCCTAGCGGCGCGAACCCCATTTAAAAATAACTTCATTAAGGGTTTTTTACTTGCGTTTTGGATAGTTAATACATAATTAAATTTTTTGGCAATTTTTTTTTTCCTTCAAATAACATAGCTGTAGGCTGTTAAACATTAGCATAGTTAACAGGCATGCAAAATGTTAATTGTAGCTGTCAGAACAGCGAACTTTAAAATTAAATAAAACATAAATAGTTTGAATTTTTTAAAACTTTTTGATTTTAAACCTAATTTTATAAAAAAATATATTTGCCTCGTTTGCGTGTTCAAATTATTTGCATTTGGCAGTTTAAAAATGGCTCTTTTAGTACTGCTTTTTTTACGTAATTTAAACTTCTGTAGAATAAAACTAATATACGTCCGTGTTTGTCCGTGCACTGGCTTATATTATTTGTTAATTTAGATCATTGTTAATGTTTAAAAACAATAACTTGCTGCCACAAGCTGCCACCCGCAAAAATATTTGTGTTTGAAAATTTCATGTTTTTGGGAAAATATGGAAAAAAATTTTTTTTCCCTAACTTTAGGTTTCTATAGTTGCAATAACTTTTAAGAAATGAGAAAGAATTTAAGAATTAAGAAAGGGTTATTAATATCTTCCGATCCAGTAATAACCGCTAAAAGCAATGCAGCATCAAAATGCTCTAAAACGAGCTTAGAGTTGGACAATAGCGTAAAACAGCTTCTAATACTCGAAAATATCGATGTGTAATATTTTTTCCGTTTTATTTGAATTTTTGGATAATTAAAACAATTTAAAGAATTTAAAAAAAAAATATTTTTTTCTTAAATAAAAAAAAATATAAAAAAGTAATTAAAAAAAAAATTTTTTTCAAAAATGGAAATGTGATAGTTTAATCATAAAAAATTTGGTTTATTGCCATAAGTGGTTTTATATTCAGTTATAGGTTTCGCGCCGCTACGAACTTAATTAGCAACCTTGCAAATTTAAATGTATTTTTCCCCTTTATCCACCGCGCTTCACTCTTGATCCATTTCACAGGCAGTAGAAACAACCCAATCTGACCCTGTACGTATAACCGAATCGAGAGTAAGTTAAAGTCGGTCCTGCCCGATTTCAATATACCGTTACTCAGGCAATTCTGTTTAATAGCCTTTCCTTTAATTAACAGAGCATTAACTTAATTGACCATTTCACTTATGTCAGCAAAAAGTTGTATGAACTTTTTATAACTTTATAACCGATTTTATCCGCTTTATAAATTTTCAGATTGTAATATTGGCGCATACACTACACGCAAAATATGCAATATGAGGGCGTGGCTAAATTTGAATACTTTCTGTAGGGCATAAGTCTACATAAAAATTTGTGGTCTAGCTCTTCTCTCGATTAGGTTCAACACAACTGGTATCACTCTATGATTGATCGAATATAATTATCTGCTTTCTTTAAATTTTGGGTACATGTACATAACTTATCGAGTTATCGATTGCCGTTTACTAAGTTCGAAACTTGAAGCAAAAATATCCTTTAGACATCCTTAGGAGCTTTTTAATGTAAAAAGGATATACCAAAAAAGGATATTGAATTATTGAATCATCTAAGTGAAGTGGCCGGGTGGCTCAGCGGCTAGTGTGCTCGACCGCTGTGCAAGAGGTCGTGGGTTCGATTCCGCCACGGAACATATAAGGAAAAGTTTTTTCTTTGAATAAACTTTACACCCGGTCACCCCTCTCTGCTGATGGCGCCAGCTTTGTAGTAATTAGCCATGAAAAGCTTCTCAAACTGCCGTTCGGATTCGGCGTTAAACTGCAGGTCCCTTTCTTTTGTGCGAAAATTAGAAGCGCACAAGCCAAGAGATTGAGAGAGGCTCGGCCTTAGCCCTTTGGGGCTGTGTCAACTTGACAAGCCTTGGGGCTGTGTCAACCTGACAAGCCATTTTACTTTTACTTTACTATTTTAATGAATTAATAACCTTATTAATAACATTGAGATTGGCTGAGTGCAGCGGGCTCTCTGCCCTATATCTCAGAAACGGTTGGGCGTAATATAAAATTTGTAAGACAAAGTTTGTGGCAAATGTTATGCTCTACAATTTTTAAACCAGATGTTAAAACCACTGGTGCTATAGAAACGATAATAGCGAAAAACTGATGTTGGTGACCTTTGACCTTGAATAACTTACAACGACAAAATGGGACTTGGGGGACTTTTAAGAAAACAATTAGAACACCAAAATGGAAATTATACGGGGTTTCAGCTTGTTATCTCTCATTCCGAAATGAAACCTTTTTTGAAGGCGGCGCAGATATTGGCGGCGCACAGTGTGAGATTTTCTCAATCTAGGGCTCAAAATGAAAAAAAAAATGTTCTTTAAAATCGATAATTTTTTGTAATTTGTTAGAAAAAAACCCAATTGTTACGATAACAATCGCAAAAGATAACAAAAGAAATGTCATTGGCATAATACTATATGTATAAGCTATCAAACACGTGCTGTTGAATAGCTTGAAAAAACTAATTTGCACGCTTGCATCGACAACAAAACTTTGAGTGATCAAATAGAAGTTTTACTTGTGTTTTCTGCCAAAAAGTTTTTTTCAGTTAAGGTCAATACATTCTCCAAACATTTTTGATATACGTGACCCTTACGATGGCACTTAAGTATTTAAAAAAATTATTTTATAAAATCTTAAATCGTTCATTTACTTGACTTTCAAGTTCGGCGTAGTTCGGCTACGGCAAAGCATACAGGATGAGCGTACATACTTATAGAACAGACTTTAAAAAAAATCTTGCTCATTTTTTGCCCAAAGGCATCTTTTTTCAACTTAACCTAACTTAAGTTAGCTGTCCGACTGTCCGAATGAACAAACAGATATATGAGATGGTAAGAGATAGAGATTCGACTAGTTTGGGACAAAAACTTCTTATACTTGCAAGCAGATGAAGGTTATTTTAATTGTTGTCACGCCCCCGCGAAGTGGAAAAATTTAATATCTCCCATAGTTTTCTAGATAGAAGGTTTGAACCTATATGTAATAATTGGTATTCTTTAACGATCCGCCATCTGTAATAATTGGGATTCTTTAACGATCCGCCAAAGCATTGATCGCATTAACGATAGTCGAGTTATAAGGAAGCAAACAATTATGATGGGCAGCACCGGCCGCATCGGCGATAGGCAGCACTGCACACACCTTAACACAAACTTTGGGAGGTACAGAGTATATTATAGTCGGGCTTGGCTGACTTTCTTACTATTTTTTATACTCTGTACTAAAGGTACATAGAGTATAATAAGTTTGTGCAAAAGTAAGTAACAGCCAGAAGGAAGCATCTCCGACCCCATCCTTTCCCACCTTTTAAATGAATTAAGCCTGCAAATATATTGTCTGAGTAATTCCAACAACGAAATTCTATACAAAACCTAACAGCTATGGCTAGCTCACTAGATCCATTTGGATTCTTGCAGCTAACTGGGACGCTCTCATTTTCCCCCTTCCCTTTCCCACATACACAATATTGAGGAAGAGAAATTAGAGATGGTCGCGGGACAAATATATCGTCCGATACCCATCTGACTACTAAGACGAGGATTGTTTAAATTGCAAATAATATAAAAATAGTCTAGTTCTTTTATTTTAACATTAATATCAAGCAATCACAGTGATGTTAAGTCATTCTGGTCACTCCGGAGTCCCGCGTAGTTTTCGATGTACGCCCATCTCTAGCTCTGGCAAATGCAAAGGTTTTTTTTTGTCTGCGGTGCGTGCCATGTTCCCCAAAAAAAAAATATAATATAATCGGGAGCAAATGAGAGCGGCGACCCCAATTGGTACAGAGTATAATATAGTCTGGCTTGACCGACTTTCTTCCTTGTTCTTTTTAAATTTAATATATTTTCAAAGAATTTTATAGGTGGCGCGGTTATTTGAAATTGCTGGTTGTTGGGACGTCTAAGAGGAACATATCAGAAAGTTTTACTTATTACAAGAAATATAAATCGATAAAAATAAATTAACTCCAACTAGTATTTTTAGGGATTGTTCGGAACCAGTTTTTTCTAGTTGGAACTATTTCTTCGTAACCATATTGAAGCTTATATTCTTCTTAACAACCATGCCAATATCTCTAAAACTTTGGCTAAAATTGAATTTTGAGTCCTAGACTGACAAAATCTCACACTGTGCGGCGCTCCGTTTCGTCATGGAAATTGCATTAAACTAGTCAAAGCTAGTATCAAAATGATTCTAGATGATTAATACCTATAGTAAAAGTGTCAAATTGATAAAAGCTAGTATCAAAATGATACTAGAAAATTAATACCTAAAAGTATCAATCAGATAATAGATAGTATAAAAATGATACTAGAAAATTAATACAAAAAAAACTCAAACTTGATAATAGGAGTATTAAAGAGAATTTGATACTCAATAGTTTCAAATTGATGACAAAATAGTGTTATTTTGATGACTACTTTTTTTGGGTAAACGATCATTGAAGAAGGCCATCAAGTACTTGGGGTTAATGCTGGTTTACAGACTCACCTTTAAAAGAAACCTGATATAAGTAGAGGAAAAAGCCGTTAAAGCCATAAATGCATTAACCGGCATAATGGCGAGCATTGGGGACAGCGTAGCAGATAGATGCTCTGCAATGCGGTCAGGTCAATTATTCTTTATGCATCGCCAATATAGGCGCCTGCATTGGCAGTCCCATCATACAGCCATGGTTGCAAAGGCGCTTACTGAAGATGTGCGATGAGAGTGATAAGTGGCTTCCGAACAGTATTGGAGGACGCCGCACTAGTCCTCGTGGGAATGCTCCTATAGACCATTCGCGACGTAAGCCTACGATGGCACACTGTCTACAATCAACGGCAGATGCATAAGACGACTAATAGCGGACAAAATGCCTTTTTTTTGACCCAATTACTAACGGGATATGGTTTCTGTAAGTCCTATATTTATAGGTTTAAGCACTAGGTCCGTGTTGCACACACGGTGCGCGGTCTTTTTTATCTGTCCGAGATTGCCTGCAGAACCGGAAGAACTAAGCATGGGCATTACAAGATCATTCAATTTCGTTGACCTGATTGATATCCTACCGCAGACACCGCTGAAATCATCAAATCCTTGCGCTGAACTACATAACAATTTATGCCATCTCAACCTCGTAAAGTAATATAACACTTAGCGGTGGTTTTGCGAAAGGGAATCGGAGAAAAAGGGTGGTTTTATCCCACACTTCATACAAAAAACAAGTAAGGGAGCTGCAGTCGAGTGCCCCGACTACAAAATACCCTGTTCCCTTGATTTCGTGTGTTTTTCTTTACATACACACACACTCACACATACACACACTCCAACATACACACAAACGCATGGCATGCGGCCGCGCACGATAACTGACAGTGCAAGACCCTCCTCCTCTCACAGAAGCAAAATTGATTCGTATATAACTTCGGTGTTTATTGTCCGATCTTAGTGATCTTTTCAAAATAGATAGATATTGGGCCTTACTTGGTTTACGTAAAGTTTGGAAGGTCTATCTTAAAAATTGTGGCTTTTTGAGAAGCTTTTGCATGGCTAATTGCTACAAAGCTGGCACCAACAGCAGAGAGGGGTGACCGGGAGTGTAAGTTTATTCAAAGAAAAAACTTTTCATTAGGTGTTCCGAGGCGGAATCGAACCCACGACCTCTTGCACAGCGGTCGCGCACACTGTCCGCTGAGCCACACCCGGGCCAATTTACCCCTGGCTATTTTCTTTACCCAAAAATGAAAAACTGACTCGGGAGAAAAAATATTTGCCAAGTATAAAGGGCAATTTCTAATTGCCCAACAATTCTTTTAACAAAACGAGCATTGAAGCTATAACAGATAGACTATGTAGATCAGGTTTTCTCACAATAGCACAAGACCATGTAACTGACTACAATAACTTCGTAAGTTATTTCTCTCGTTTTTATCTCTTATCACACTCATCACCAGGTAATAGTCGGGTTTCTCTTTGAAGGTCTAGTGGTTATAGTTGATTCAGAAATATTTTCTTCATTTGCTTATGTCACCGTAAGCTCTGGGCACCTCTGAGGTAGAGATTTAACTCTTTCATTAGCTTTTATACCTTACCCAACATAGCTTATCTGCTGCTCCACACATGACGGCAAGCAGGCCGAAGTAGATCCAACATAGTCTTTTACTTTCTCGGAGAGATTTGCTAAAAATAAGATTTAGATTTAATTAGTATAGAATTATAATGATTAGAGTACAAAAGCACTTTATAAGAGCAACAATTCTAGAAGGTACCTTTGAGTATTATGAAACATGTCTCAAATCAAAGTCTTAAGAGTAAGTTTGTTTCAAGTGTTTGTTAGCCATCTCAAGGTCAGTTGTTGAATATTTTTTAGTAATCAACAGAAATATTGTGAATATTGGTCAGCTTTGGATACTCAGACTGAACTTCTCAGACAGAGACGGCTAACAAACACCTTGATTAAAATCAAAAACAGGTCACTAAAAACACATATAAAAAAAAGTATGTTTATTCCTCCAACATTTTTAGTAGTAGTAGAAGTAGTAGTATTATTTATTTTCTATTTTCAATTTTTTTTTTTTTTTTTAAAGTAGTATAAAGAAAACTTATTGTGAAGTTTAACAATTTAACAAAAAAAGGAAGTTGAATAGATAATAAAATAGGGGCTGTGGCAGTTCGCCGTTAGCCTAGCAAATGTGACTATGCTTTCCTGGTTTCCAGATCACGTATCGCCGTAGTCCATATGGAAGCTTCGGCGATATTGGAGGCTCTCCCGCAAGTAGGCAGTAACCCTAAGTTCTTTCAGTATGGGGCACCGGGCAAGAAAGTGTTCAGTGTCCTCTCTCTCTCCAGTATTGCAGAGTGTGCACTGGCTGGGCGTGGTACTATACGGGGTGTAGTTTAGGTTCATCAGTTCTGTTCTCGCTCGGAAAATAACGGATATGGCTGCTGCTTCGATGTCATCTTGGAAGTAGTTCCTAGTCGAAAGGTTATACTGCAGTTGGCTGTAAGTGATGCGGGACTGACTAGCTCTAGCTTCTGCTTAGAAACTGGCCCTCTCTCTGTTGTCAATACATCGTAGAAGCTGACCTTGCCAAACGCTCCATGTGTTGTATAACATTTTTAGTATAAATCATGTTTTTTGGTATCGTCCCCCATGATTTGCAAAATTTAGTTTAAATCAGAGTAACATTTTGAAAGTACGAAAACATTTTGCTAGAAATCTACGCCATCTACAAAAATAAATGAAGTTGAAGGGCAACACTGCGAATGAGTTATATCAAAAACTTTGCTGCCCGGTCGCGTCCATTAAAAAACAACTTTTTGAACTTTTTCTCTTTTCTCGGTAAATATACACCATAAACTAGCGAATAAGGGAGCGCCAGTATGACCTATAATTTTCAATACAAAAAAAGCGCCATAATGAACAGTGTTCATTGGGTGCTGAAGAACAATTAGTGAAAGTCCTCGAAAAATATTCATCAGGCGTTACCGCACTCCAGGAAATGCGATGGACTGGACAAGGGAAAACGTTGAGAAAACATCATTACCAAATGCCCCCTGGGAGATCTACTATAGCGGACATGCTACAAACCACGAGCTTGGGTGCGGCTTTGCAGTCTGCGGAAGACTGCTTCGCTCTGTCATCAGCTTCAAACCTGTTAAGAAGAGACTATCCGTACTCTGACTTATGGCAAAATACTTTAATATTAGCCTTATCAGTGCTCGCGCCCCAACAGAAGAAAAGAACGCCGCTACGAATTCTATGACTGCCTGGAACGTACATACCAGCGCTACCCTGATCCCGACATTAAGATCGTGCTAGGCGATTTTAAAGCAAAAATCGGAAGAGAAGCCGTTTTTAGTATGACAATCGGCCGATTTAGCCTGCACGATGAAACCTCCAGTAATGGAGAGAGGCTAAGAGTAGCACAAGAATTAAACACCGCGACAACCACATGGCGACCTGGAGGTCCCCTGATATTAACACGGAAAACCAGATTGACGTACGTTCTTTCCAAGGAGCCAATATAGACTCGGATCACTACCTTGTTGCAGCCAAAGTACGCACGCGGCTCAGTGTGGCACATGCCGCACGCTCTAGTACACGTCGAAAGCTGATCGTCGAGAAGCTGCAATCACAACGGACTTCCGAAGCCTACACAGCAAAACTCACACATTTGCTCAAGGAAATTTCACCTTACCCTTCAGGTATAAGTGAACATTGGAAACATATTTCACACTCCATTAGTACCAAGAAAACCCTCGGATATGCCAAACACTCCCGAAAACTGTCATGGTACGATGATGAGTGCCGCCGCGCTACTGCAGAGAAAGACGCTGCCTACAGGAGAACTCTGCAGTGGGGAGCAACGCGAGCAGTCAAGGAGCGATATCGGAAGAAAAGGAGAGAGGAGAAGCGCCTTTTCAGAATGAAAAAGAATGAGCAGGAAAGGTGTATGCGTGAGGAAGTGAAAGCCTGTTCGGCATAAGTGAGACTCGAAAATGCTACCAAAAGATTCGGCGACTGGCCGAAGGTTTTAAGCCCGGAGCCTTACTATGTAAGGACGAAGCCGGAAATCTTGTCACAGACCCACAAGGGGCACTAGACAAATGGAGAAACTGTTTCTCCAACCTGCTGGGAGGCGATGACGAACACAACGACGAGTCTGGAGAAGCAGTGGAACCACCAAGCGAAGATATAGAAATAGACCCCCCGGATCATAAAGAAGTTTGTTTAGCCATAAAAAGGCTAAAAAATAACAAATCAGTTCAGGCTGGCGGCGAGAAGCTGGTAAGGTGTATGCACCATTTCCTATGGAGAATTTGGTACGAAGAGTGTATGGCCGAAGATTGGAGTCTAAGTATTCTCTGCCCAATAATTAAAAAAAGTGACCCTGCAATCTGCGCCAATTACCGCGGGATCAGTCTCCTGCCAATTGCATATAACGTTCTGTCTTGTATCTAATGTGCGCTTCTAAAGCCGAGAATGACCGTCAAAATAGGAAAGAGCCTCTCCGAGCCTTTCGATACCAGAAGATGTTCTGGGCAGTGTGACACCTTATCGTGTAACTTCTTTAATCTGCTGATGGAGTATATTTTGCGCCAGTGCCCCAATCGGGCACCATGTTTTATAAAAATATATAATGATACTTGCATATGCCGATGATATTGACATTGCCGGCAAAAACGAACGGGGTTAGCAAGGCGTTTTCAGAGATTGAGAAGCAGTCAAAACTCATGCGCATAGCGGTAAATGAGGAAACCGCGCAGTGAGCCTGGAACAACTCTTGCAAACCGATGTTACTACGGTCTTATTAAGGAGTTCAAGAGCAGAGCACTCTCTCGAATAACGAAAATTGCGCTATACAAGTCGCTTATTATCCAAGTCCTGCAATACGGCGCAGAAGCATGGACATTAACAACAGTGGATGAGAAGGCGATCGGCGTGTTAGAGAGAAAAGTCCTTCGGAGGAAAAGTTGGTGATGAGTTCCACAACCGTATGAACCACGAACTATATAAGATCTGTGGGGACACTGATCTAGTCAAGCGCATAAAGCAGCGGCTGCGCTGACTTGGACATGTAACTGGTATAGTTGAAGAAGCTCCAGTAAAAAAAGTGTACAGGCGGAAGGCGAACGAATTGGGAAAGGAAGGAGTGTAGGACGACTGACTTAGTTGGGAAAAACAGGTGCTGAAAGACATAAAGGCGCTTAAACTGACCAACTGGTGCCAGCTCGTAGAAGACAGAGGCGAGTGGCGGGAATTAATAGCAACGGCCGAGACCGTCAAACGGTTGTGATAGAAATATCGGGCCAAATAAGAAGAAGATGTGTTGGAGACGGAGCCACTGTATGCAATATGGTATATAATGGTACAACAAAATCTAAGCTAAAAACTTAAATATCAGGACATAACTCTGATATACATCGACTCGACGTGACACCAATTCAAAAATGTTACATATCATAAACACACCCACATAAACACAATAAAATGTGCTCACTTAAGAAAAAGGATTAGTTTTTAACTTCGCAACTGACCGATTGGACACTGTTGCCCACTGAATGTAATAATTTTGTGACCTCTTTGTCTTCAATTGTGAAGTTTTAAATATCTGTTTGCGTTTTGTTTCTTGTTTTATTGTTAAACAGCCCTGATGACGAATGTCTACGGCATCTCGAAATACATTGAAGAAAAACCACAATCTGTGTTTTTAATCATATAAAAAATAAATATTTGGCTTTGTAATAAAGTATCCTGGGCCGAGGTAATAACACAGTCGCACCCAGGGCCACTTACAAAAATATTTGTAGAGTGCATGGTCTCTGGAGAGGTTGAATGGGGGAACTATACCCCTTGGGCTACCTTCGACAAACCTAGGTGATGATACCTTAAGTTGAGTAGGATCTCATGGCCGTGTAGAGTAACGCTCGAAGCACGCCTTGATATCTTCGTCCACCAGACTGTCTACACCAATAGGGATTATCCCTTGTACTTATGACTCGAAATAGGAGGTGTAAGTTGTCGCGGAAACACCAGTGACGACTACCACCACCAGCTCTTCCCAACCTGAGTCAGAATAGTAGAAACGCTCGGAACGGACTTGGAATGACTGCTCCCACCCCTTTAGGTGACTGTTCTACTACCCACAAGCTTGCCTATTGTCTTAGCAGTACTACCAGGGCATACGGCCGAATCACCAAAGGAGCGTAAAAATAGTGATGATAGGCTGCCGCGGAAACCCCGAGACGACGACCACTATCAGCTCTTCTTCCAGCCAGAGTCGTAACGAACTTGGAATGACTAGTCCGACCTCTTTGGGTGACTGTCCGCTACCCACAAGTCTACCTATTTAGCATAGCCACACCACCCGGGCATACGACCAAATCACCAAATTGCGGGAAAATAGAAACGATAGGTTGCCACGTAAACCCCAAAACGACAACCACTATCACTTCTATCCTCGGCCAGAGTAGGACTAGTTCATTAAAGATCCGCAGAGACGCTCGGAACGGATTTTGGATGAGTAGCCCGACCCAATTGAGTGACTGGCTATTACTCGTGGGCGAAATGAGACTGTGATGGGTATCACCCATCCACTTCAGGTAACGGACCCCTAGTTGGGGACTTCCCGTAAGGCTCTGTCGGATATAGGTCACGAGCCTCGCTGGCAACCTCCGCTCCGCCGTGTCCACTCGCCATCCTTCGGGTGCTTCGATCCAGTCCTGTTCCTCCTGGATGGTGTCTATGGCGGGTGTTCTCGTAGTGAAGTCAATAGTTCGCCGGCTTCTCGATGGGCTTCTAGGACTTTTTCTGACTCGCTGACATCGGAGACAGCTTCGTCCCGTACTTGCGTTAATTCCATTACCTCATCTCCATCTAGCCAAGACCCATATGGTGGTGGTGGTGAACGGTTGGTTCGAGTTCCTTTTGGAATATCGTGGTCTCGCTTCCCATCCTTTAATTTCCCAAGAACCGTAGGCTGGCGGTGGGGTCCCGTGATCGAATTTGGGTGAACACCGGTC